>JANHFQ010006488.1:39265-50701 GCA_032468035.1 Aparallactus werneri | reverse complement strand
GATCTCAATGTGGTTCTACATACCAACTCCTTTGGTAATCGACTGATAGAAAGTTTGTCAATGCTCAGAACACCATTCAAGATTTTTTGTTAGGGTATTCAGGGTTCTGATACCCACTGGCATCACATGAGGTTGTGGCTGACTGTTTTCAGTAGGAAATGGGTCTCTCTCTACCCCTCCCTCCTTCTCATTTCTGTTTTTCTTTTTCCTCCCCCTCCCCTCTTTCTTTCTTCCTTTCTTTCCTTCTCTCTCATTTATTTCCCTCTCTCTTATTCTCTCCTTCCAGCTTTCTCATTTCTCTCCCTCTCCCATCTCGTTCTTCCCCTCTCTAGTTTCCTCTCCCTCCCTCCCTCTCTCATCTCTTTCTCTCTGCCTCTCTCCCTCTCATCCCTTTTTTCCTCTCCCTCCCTCTCTCCCATCTTTCTTTCTTTCTCCCTCTATCTCTTCTCTCTTCCCCTCTCCCTCCTTTTTTCTTTTTCTCCCCATTGTCTCCCATTTGTTTCTCTCTTTTTCCTCTCGCTTTCTTCCTCCAACATTTTCTCATTTCCCTCCCCTTCCCCCTTCTCTCTCTCTCTCTCATTTGTTTCTCTCTTTCCTCTCCCGCATTCTCTCTCTCCCTCATTTTCTCATTTCTCTCTTGCGCCCTACTGCCCATCCTTCGCAGCAACTCAGTGCCAGCCACGGTGCCCTTCATGTCAGTTCAGGAAGGGAGAAGCAGCTGCCGCCACTGCCAAATGCAGAGGGAAGATCTCTGGCTCTCTTATGCAGCATGGCTGGCTACTCTTCTGAGCGCGCAGTGGTGGCAGTGGGAGGAGGGGTCATCATTGCCGCCACTATGGTCCCGGCTCAGGAGGGTATTCTGCATGTGTGTGTGTCTGCGCGCATGCACGTATGATAGAGAAAAGGGGAGAATTCCCTTTTCATGCATGCATCGAAGCACGATACCCCACTGGGCCAGGATCACAGCGGGGATGGTGACTACTCCTCTCCTGCTACTACTGCAAATGAAGAAAATAGCAGGCTGTGCTGCGCCCAAGCTCTTCCCTCCCTGCATCCAATGGCAGCAATGGCTCCTCCCCATTTCCCTCCTTCCTAAGCTGACATGGAGGGGAGCATGGCTGGTGCTGAGTTGCCCTAGGACACAGAATCGCAAAAAGCTGGCAGTGCTTCAGTTTTCCCTCTCCTCCCGCCTCCCTCCCTTCTTTCCCCCCTCCTTTCAGCACGCTCAGCGAAGCGGTGGGATTGGCACCCAAATTCTTCCCCCTCAGAGTCTGGTGGCCGCAGAGGAAGCCTAGAGACACAAGCCTCACCAGGCAAGGAGTGACTAGAAGGGGCAAGGCCAGCTGGAACTTCTTAAAGGACCACAGGACAGGGGCCAAAGTGCCACAAAGTGGCCCCCAGGTTCCCGGCCCTGGCCTACCCAAACCTCCAGATGGTTCTCCCCACAGAGTGGGCGGCCAATATGGGCGAAGATTTTTCCAGGCCAGGCTCTGCCAGTCCTGCCCCCCCCGCTACAGCCCTGGAGCCAACTGGATCTGATCAGCCATTCTGGCCTAATGAAAATTGGGGAAACTGGCATTGGAACATGTTGAAAATCCCCTTTTAACTCCTAAATCAATGTGGCATGGCCACTTCAAAATTTCAAACAGAACCGGAAGAGAAGGTCAATCAATTCTGTTTGGAAATGAAGCATCTTCAATGGCCTACACAGGCCTATAATTTAGATGTAAGGATTTAGCAGTGAAAAATGAAGGACAGCAATATTTATTTATTTATTTGTTTGTTTGTTTATTTATCTATTTATTTATTTATTTATTTATTTAATGCTTTAAAATGTATGTTATTATAGTTTACAATATGAATTTCATATTATCATGGATGTTCTGGATTTAAATATATGGTTTTATTGAGAATCACATCTGTTTTGATGTCACAGACTTTAAATAAAAAGTAAGTTACATAAATTAAACTACACAATTATGATTCATAGCTTTGTATCAAATACAATAGAACATAAATAGAATTATATTTATGTTTTCCATAACAAATAACTTTTAGATGTTATAAATGTAAAGCTGGAGCACATAATTTTTTTCAAGAAGTTTTTCTAAAATTAAAAGTGATATAGTTTGCCAAGAGCAATACTCCCAGAATTAACGAGAGGGAAACTAGGATAAAAAGTAAACTTGATTTAGTTTACATTTACAGTTCATTCAAGCTAAACAATAAATCTTCAGGGATGCACGTAACAATTTCCTCCTTTTATATTAAAATTATAATTTGATAACAGCTTATTCTCATTTGATGTAAAGGAAGGCTCCTGTGGCAGAATGGTATAGCCATCTTACATGATGTCCCAGACAGACAAGCTATGCTTGAAAGTGATAATAAATTCATGCCTGAGAAATAACTGGAATGAAATAGATGTTAGAATCTAGTACATCAAATCTGAACAGCTATTGAAGGAATTGTTAGTTCTCTATGCTGTTGTTACCAATTACTGCAGGGAAGGATTTCAGATAAAATTAAAACATGCCTCTGAGTGACTAACACATTTCTGATATACCTAGAGAAAGTGTAACATAAACAAATCTGGATAGATCCACGCATTTTAACAGGATCATATCCCTCTGAGTTCCAAGAGTTTTCTAAAATTAATAAAAAACTGATTATTATGATACAAAACTAATCATTGTGATCAGGCTGAAAGGAATGAGGAAGTGAAACAAAACAGCATGGATACTATGCAGGAAAAACTAATCATTTTTTAAAATGTATCAACATACATTTTAAAATTTATTTGCTTATTTAGGCTGTGCCATGGGTTCTGATTGGCATCCAGCTCTTAGAGTCCCAGAGTTTGTAGAATAATATTAAAAGTAGATAAAGTGGAATTTTGACTGAAGACAGTTAAAATGACACAGACAGAACACAGGTCTGTGTATAAGACCTCTGTCTATAATAAACATATTTCAAATGGAATTCTTGGCTGTTGCTTAATAAGTGGTGGTGATAACAGAAAAGAAACAAAAATTGGAGAAGAAATGGTGAACCAATCAATTCGGCACAAGTAGATTTGTCCAATCTATTATGCCTTTCTAAGAGAAGATTTGCACATGAATTTGGGAATGCTGCTTGATTTATAAGTTGCTTGGCGAAACAGCTGCAGCATCTGAGTTAAGAATGAGCCTGCCAAACATGCTGCGGTGACCTCCAGCTTAGATTACAGTACTTTGGGTTGGCCTGCCTTTAAAATCTAGCAAATAACTTCCACCAAATCTTGATTGCTGTGGTCAGACAGTTGACAAAAATAACTAAAGGGCCACGTTATCCCGAGTCTTTAAGAAAGTGTATTGATCTGTAACGGAGATTTTGGACATTCTGAAATGGTTGCCTGAAGGAGCACTTCTCATTTTTACAATGTCTAACTTGAAACATCTGTTTTCAAAATTCATAGAAAACCACTAACATATGATGTGAGGTTAGCAAGAGAAGACTTTTTAAAATCCATTTCAGTTAAATGCGCTGCTATCATTTTGGGAAAAAAATGTTTAGAAAAATTTGTCTTTTCTGCTCTTATGTTTAATGTTACTTTTAATGTTGTTCTTGTAATGTGGTTGGATTGTATCGTTTTATAGACTTTGTTCATGAACCACTTAAGGGAGCATTGCTAAAAGCTGGTCAAGTAGGAATTCATATTTTGCTGAGAGTTTCAAAGAAATGTTTAATGTTTCTATGACTCTAATGTTTCTATACATAATTCCAGGCAATCATGCCCCTTTTGTAGGAGATTCCATTTCTGTCCTCTACCTTTTCTCCCTCACCTCCTTTGTAGTCAATGTTTGATGCTCAAAGTATGTTTAGTCCTCAATGAGTTGATTGGCATCATTTCCCTTTTTCCCTAAATATATATGCAAAAATGCTTTTAAGCTTAAGTTTACTGATGCTGTTTCTGGATTTATTTATTTATTTGCTTGTTTGTTTGTTATAAGATTTATATGGCATCAATTTTATGGCTAGCAAAATTTTGACTAACCAGTCAGTTTATTCAGAAGACAATGCCTGTAAAAATGTTCCTCTCCTTTCATCTTTAAAAGCAGCTGCCTTACAATAACTACTATCTTTTTTAATATTAATTTGACCAATTGCATTTTCTACATGCCAACAGTCCACTCAATTAAAAACGTCAATATACAAAGAATAAAAACAATAACCCCCACTCCAATCTTGGCAAGGACAAGCAATCAAACGAACCACTTGATGGACTCCATCCCACTTTGGGTTCCCCAAGTCTGTTGGCAAAACCAGGATTTCAGGGCCTTATGAAAGAGGCCCTGTATTATATATGTGTAGGAGAAAAAGTACATCCAGAGTAAATATATGTCAGAATATATAAAGAATGTCAGAATGGGGGGCCATTGATGACACTGCTTTGCTAAATAAAGATTCACAACCAGAGATTGGATTTACTGATAGAGAACAGTACTAACAGCAACATTTTCATATAAGCTTGAAAAAGGAAACTTTCAAGAGACATCCATTAGATGGTGCTCCAGCTGTAACTTCTGATAATTCTACACATCTATACCTACTGGGGATGAAATGGTTATCTTGTTAGAATTATAAATGGACATTGTTAAGTTAACAAATGTAAAAGTAACACAGCATGCATGTATGAGGCAATCTGAAATACTGTATGTTCATTTGCTGTCAAAAGTGACTGCAACCAAAAATGCATTTCAAAATATTTTCCTTCAAACCATTTACTTAAATTAGCTTATTTCCCACTGTCATATGAGCTAGGCAAGTTATTGGGGGGGGGGAGGGGAAAGGAAGAAAAACAAGAAAAGAAAAACAATAATTGGTACCATGGTAACAGAATCAACAACACCAACATCAACAAACTCAATAAGCAAATTGGCATTTTGCTTTCAAAGCATTGTGAGCACTATCTCATGGCAATGTTTTATTACATTTTTCTCTCTAATAACACTGTATTATATATGTGTAGGAGAAAAAGTACATCCAGAGTAGATATAAGCCAAAGGAACATCTGAAAAGAAATGTGTAGTTTAGATTTTTTTTTTAATGGCTTGTTCCCTATTTTATAAAAACTGAAGGTAATTATATAGAATGGAGGTGAAAAGGAAATAGAGAGAAACTATAAGAATAATATTTTACTTCCCCTCAGTAACATTCACTGAACTTTTGTGATTGTAAATGAAATTATTAAATGCAGTCATTTATTCCTTTATGCCTTTATAATTAGAGGTCATAGCCTGCATAAAATAGCACGAGCACACTTTACATAAAAGTGGGGTTTGATTGCATTTGGAGTATCCAAATAAAAATTGTCCAAACTTACTAATTCTATATTTATTCTCAGTAAGGAATGCTATTATTATGACATGGGTGACACGCTGGTCACCTAGTTAATGCCTTCTCTATCTTACTAAAAAGTGTTATGTAGAAACTTCAATTTATTTATTTAATTAATTTAATTTAATTTATTATGCCGCCCAATCACAAGACTCAGGGCAGCTCACAAGCTAAAACCAAATAAATACAATAAAATACAATAAAAACAATGCAACCCTCTAACCCTAAAAACTAACAATAGAACTAACAATAAAACCAACAATAAAACCCTGAATATAAGAGTGTAGAACTTAATTCCCCCCTCAGTCCGCAGGAAGAGCCAGGTCTTAATGGCTTTATGGAAGGTAAGGAGGTCCAGAATGATCTGAATCCCTGGGGGCAGCTCATTCCAGAGGGCAGGGGCCACAGCAGAGAAGGGCCTTGCCCTAGGCGCCAATAATGCCTAGTTGGCGGCACCCGGAGCAGGCCAACCCTGTGGGTCCAGGTAGGTCGCTGGGTGGTAAATGGTTGCAGGAGGAGCTCTCCAAGGTAACCCGGTCCGATGCCATGTAGGGCTTTAAAGGTGATAACCAGCACTTCGAATTGAATCCGGAAACCCACTGGTAGCCAGTGCAGCTCGCGCAGCAGTGGTGTTATGTGGGTGTAACGTGCGACACCCACAACTGCTCGCGCGGCTGCATTCTGGACCAGTCTAGATAATCAATTGATGGGATAGTACCGAAAATGTGATTGGATCACATGGATACACAAGAATGTGTGGGAATAACTATTCTGAGTCTCTTCCTGCTTTAAATATATGGTTTAAACAGATGCCTACTCAAATGTTTACATACAAAGTAATAAACATAAAAGCATGATTGATCTAAGAGTTCACAGCCACTCACAACATTCCCACCTCTTAAGACCTACTGAAAAAGCCAGTTTTCAATGACTTTTTAAAACCCAGAGTAGGGGCCATCCCAATCTCCTGGGGAATACTATTCCAAAGAAAAGGGGACAACTGAAAAAAAAAAAACCTCTCCAATCCTGAGGATGTTTATAGGATATCCCAAAGGGTCTAGATCACACCTCAAAGAGTCTCTGGCTGAAAGACCAAATTTTAGCTACTTTTCTTCTGTATTTCCAGTCATCTGAACCCAACTGATAATACATATATATCGAAGAAAAAATTACAAGATAAGAATATTACTATAGATTTAATATAAAGCCATACTAATAGAGACATAAACAAGGAGAGTCATTTCTACCACATCTTACTGGAAGAAAAGATTTTTTTGAGGGAAAGATAACCCCAAAGAAATCCAGGTCCTAGACTATGAAGGACTTCCAAGGCAATAGCCAGGACACTGAACTGCATACCGACCTCAACTAGTCTCCAGTGCAGCTCTTCAAGCAGCAGTGACAGAGGTTACAATTCAAGTTGTCCCTTTCCCATCTAGTTGTAGAAGCAAGTTGCAACAGACCAAATGCAAGCTTACTAAAGTGTAAGTGACTGAGAGAAGGGCTTCTAGATTGGGAAGGTTTGGGGAAAAGACTGACTGAAAGGGTGAAAGAGATGACAACCAGCACATTTAGGAAACAGTATAGTTTTACACTAAAGAGTGCAGATTTTTAGCCTTCAGAAAATCATTGAGAAAACTGCAAATGTGAGAAAGAAAGTTTAGTGTACATTTGCTGATTCAGAGAAAACACGATAACTGAAGTAGACTAGAAATTTAGAATGTTTTGCATAAATAAGTAATTGAAAGCTGGTTGCTCTATCTGATACGATGGCAGTAAAACAGGTACATGCATTTCATTGCATTCAACATTGTGCAATAAAGGAAGGAAGTGTGTTGTCTTTCTTGGTGTTTAATGGATCAGAGATGATTATGGTGATGTTAAAGATGTGAGAGGTTGGAGATATGAAGGTGTATATGCCCTTTTGTCTTGAAATGATGTCACACTATTGGCTGAGAAACAAAATGATTTTCAGTGAATATTAGGTTACATAATATGATGGATCTGAAAGATAGCATGATTATGCTTGATAGGGGAAATATAATTGAACATAAACTGAATTTCTCTAATCAGTTTACTTTTAAATCTACAGTTCATGTCCTGCTATACTGTACCTTCTATAAGGACTCAAAAACTCACCTTATAATTCCTTTTCTGATAAAATATCCAGAAAATTCTGATCTATTTTTATGTATGATTCAATCTTCTTGAATATAGCTAAATTTTGTTATACTGCCTGTAAAATTATAACTTTTAATATATTTATTAAAATATATTTATATTTTATTTTAACATGTTTTTGTTTGCAATTCTGATCAGTGACCACATATAAAAATGTTCATACAATATTCACAAAAATTCATATACAGTATATACGTGATAAAAATAGTTCAAGTGAATAAATGTGTTCACCTTGGTAGAATCTTTACTGAACATCAGAAAATGGCTGGATTTTAAGATACATTAATATTGGTAGAAGGACAGTAGATGATATTTGGATAAAGAATTAATACTTGTGAAAAGAAAACGATGATGTATAAGAATGTTTCTGTCCATTTCATTGTATGGAGGTGAGAGTTCAGCATGCCAGGAAAAATACAGAATTAAGCTGAACAAAATAGGAATGGGTTACTTAAGACATATGCAGTGTAAAACAAACAAAAAATAGCATCAAGTGTGAATTGATGCTGAACATATGTGGACTGAAGAGAAAGACAATACTGAAAAAGAATATCTAGTCTAATGAAGGAATGTCTAGTCTATTACAAGAAGGACTAGCGGTGACTGGATAGCAGTCTTCTGATATTTGAGGGGCTGCCCCAAAGAAGAGGAAGCCAACCTGCTCTGCAAAGCACCTGGAGACAGGACAAGAGACAATGATGGAAACTACCGGTAATCAAAGAAAGAATCAACCTAGAAATAAGAACTTTCCTGACACTTTCAACAATCAGTCAGTGGAAGAGTTGGCGTTCAGACGTTGTGGCTGCTCCATCACTGAATGTTTTAAGAAGAGATTGGATAGCCATTTGTCGGAAATGTTTTAGGGTTTCCTGCTTAAGCAGGGAGTTGGATTAGAAGACCTCCAAGGTCCCTTCCAACTGTTGCTCTGTTATTCTGGAATTGATGAGATCCTCAGAGAGAGAATGAGAGGGGCAAGAAGTTTAAAGAAAAAACTCATTGTACAGTATGAATTAACATATGCTTTGGGAGTTACAGCAAATGGAGTGTATATGATATGGTTTTAGCTACAGTATGTTTCCTTTTCTTTTTCTAATGCCATCCTTTTTGTTGTCTTACTCGGTTTCTGTGATCTGTAAACATTTAATCCAAAAGAAAACAGCATGATATATATACTATACCGTATATGTTCTTGAAACAATGTGGTTAAGGGATGGGAAAAGTTTACATTAAAAATAACTTTAGAAAATGTACGCCTGCCTTATTTGGAACTCTGTAGAAATCTCAAAATTTGGTTTGTCTGTTTTGGCAAATATCCCAAGATATACAAAGTGAATTATGAAACAAGGTTCACCAAGACTACGTGGAAAATTTTGTGAGGGATTTAGGAAATTGAAACCAACCTCTTTCCATGTTCTTTGTGAACTGAAGCTACCATTTCAGACTAAATCTGATCAGACTATTCCAGAGATTAATGGACAGAGACAGTTGGTGAACCTAGAAATTATTTTGATTTTTCAGGGTCTTCAATTTTAATTTGCTGCATAATTCAAAGTACTCTTTAGCCAAGGAAAACTTAAACAAATTTTGTATCATCTTGCAGCAATATTGCAAATAACCATAAAGCCTTAAGAATAGAATACATCTGCTTAATATTTACATAATGAATTTCTGGTCTACATAACACAAGTTCCCACCTTGTCAGCTTCACCTTATACCATCATTAAGTATATAGTGGATGTATGCAACTGATTTTAGAAACATTAAATGTAAGCACATTTGGTTTATTTTAAACTCACTGAATATTTTCAAAAAGCCACCATTAATAATGCTAGAAATCAGGCTTAATTAACATGCACTTTGTCCATTTTCTTTGTCATAAAAATTTCAAGGAATGACATTTGTTAAAGTTCCTAGCTTGAATTAAATGACAAATATTTACTGTGTTGAAAGCTAATTTACTGCATTAATGAATTCCCTAAACATAGAGAAACTAGTTGCTATGCAACTATGGAATGTCCAGGTTATGTTGAACAATATATGTGATATATTCTACTTAAAGTAATAATTAGCATCACTGACATCATCATCCTGTAAAGTGATGCAATTGGCAATGGTACTTTTGGTCACCTGAGGCTGAAGAAAAGTAAAAAGTGAACTGTGGCCAGAAATTGTTGGAAACCTGGAAGACACGCCAGAGGTTTTTTGGGAGGTCTTTTCTGGCCTTCTGGATTGGGAAGCCCATGAAAGCAGCATTTTCCAAACTACTGTATACTTGCAGCTTGTTTCATCACACTATCAGACATCATAGTCTTATAAAGAACACAATGCAAATGATGAAAATGTGTATCAGTAACTGTTTAAAATTGGTACTAAAATTATACTTACTTTTCCATAGCTCAGCAGGATGATTCTTACCAGGACAACGTTAATATGGGCACCTAAAGACTCATCATGATAGATTTCGTTAACCTACAACAGAATATAAAAATATCCATGTAACATGACAATAGTGTGGATAAAGCCACATGTTAAAACTTTTAATTCAAAATCTACTTAATAATAGCATATTTACCTAACAATCAAGCTGCAACACTGTATTAAATTAGAGCCTTGGAAATAAAACGCTAGTTGTGACATTTTGAAATATTGTTTTATTTCCCCGACACTAGAAAAGAACATGAAGGATTATTGCTAAGGCAGAAAAGAAAAAAGCACATTTGTTATGCTTAGGTTTTAATTTGTATTTACTTATTAGTTAAGAAAACATTCCTATTCAATTAGCTTTTGGGAGGAATGGTGGTACAAAGCTATAAAAAAGATGATAGTGATGTGTAAGACTCACCTGCCTCATAGGTTTATGGATTGTAAAGACGTTGTACCTTGTCAAGTTTCTGAATAGCAATAGCACTTTGCCTTATATACCACTTCATAGTGCTTTACAGTCCTCTCTAGGCAGTTTACAGAGTCAGCATATTGTCCCCAACAATCTGGGTCCACATTTTACCAACTTCAGAAAGATGGAAGGCTGAGTCAACCATGAGCCGCTCAGAATCAAACTCCTGGAGCGAGCAGTGAATTATGGTAGCCTGCATTCTAACCACTGAGCCAGCATGGCTCTGTCCTGAATGGTATAAGAGCAGGGATACAACAATTCTTGCCTAACACCAGCTTTCTTAGAAGATTCAGACTGAATGGGAGCCTTTGCCTGCCTTTCCCTCTCATCCTACAAAGTTATAGCATCACGTACATACTATGAAATGTTTGAATAAACCTAGAAGGATGCTTTATCTTAGTGAACAAAGATATAAACCATTCAGTGACTCTCTCATGCTTTTGTTAACATAACTGTGGGATGTGTTTGTTTGTTTATTCCTTTTTAAGATGAAAATTAAGTATCTCTGAGAACTGCCAAGTCTTCACAACTCCCTTCCTCACAAACAAGGCTCCGTATTACAGTGGGAAATGATGTATATAAAAATTGATTAATTATGTTTGTCTCTAAGAGAGCCTATCAAAAGTCCAACTTTCACTTCCATAGATGGTCACAGGGAATACCATAGCTTGCACTTTTCTGATCTTTGTAGGTACAGACACATGATGGCATTTTTCAAGGACTTCATGACCGCCTAACCAAGCAGTAGCCATGACCTATGGCATATTTCTTGACTGCTTGCTTCCCTATTGTTGATGGTTGATCCTAAAAGGCAGAAGTTATCCACCTATTTGATTATCAGTTCTAAATATATACAAATAAAGTTGGGCTCATGCAGTTGACCTTAGTGATAATAATTGTGGCTGACTGTGTTATGCAAACTGAACCATAGTTTGTAAATCACACTTTAAATTTTAGTGTTTTTTATGGCTTTAGAACCTGTG
>JANHFQ010006487.1:21458-35648 GCA_032468035.1 Aparallactus werneri | reverse complement strand
TTGCTTCTTGACCCACATATAGGTTTCTCAAGAGACAAATAAGATGGTCTGGTATTCCCATCTCTTTAAGAACTTGCTAGTAAAGTTCTTAAAGAGATAAGGTTGGCAGATATGACTGTCTAAATATGGAATCATCCTAATTATTTGAGCTAGAACAATAAGCAAATAAAAAGCTGGATCTCTAAATATGTGAATGCCCAGAAAAAGAAAAATTCAGGAATGATTTTCAATCTTGGGGTAAAAAATCAGAAAGCATAACCATGCTACATAAGTAAGTTTATTTCCAAACACTTGAGTGTACTCCCTTAATGTATTTTCAATACATGTCAAAAAACTGACTTTAGAAATCAATGACTTATGGCCATGAAGTCAGTGAGTAAACTATCACATTTTTAGCTAAACTTTACTTGAATTATCCATATTTGTTCTTAATTTTACATGATCTGCTTTCATTCAACTATTGCTCTTCAGGTCATTGTCCAGAGGTAAGATTTTTTAGGACCTGACTGATGAATGTCTTTTAAGGTTAATATAATCTATCCCTCAGGATTCTAGAAATGATGGATGATAAAATAAAGCCAAAAGATGTCAATAATGAATTAGTGGTCCATTCCCAAAATCAGATGGATCTACAAGTGGCAGAAGATAGTCAACATGAACCAAAGCCATTACCAAAAATATTGGAAAAAACACCCAAACTCTTCTTTTTATCAGTGGTTCAGTTGTCCATTATTCTCAGGTAAGAATTTATTTTTGAATACAGTATTTCTTTCATAATTGTAAAATGTTGAGATCTAAAAAGAAACCCTTGTCAAATTGTTCCAATTCTAAATACCGGTAGATAAACATCACATTGGTTGCTAATAAACAACATTTTTAAGTTAGCATGTTGTTCTATTATGTGAACCAGGAAATAATGTTTAACTTGATCTCTCCACCATCTTATTCATTGAATTCACCAAAGCATAAAGTTACTCCTTTATTTACTTACTAAGTAGACATAGACGAGAAATAAAATGGCCCAATTTTTCCTTCTTACTGGATGCCTTTACTTATATTGTGGCATGTAATTGTCTATCTGTATTTAGTTTCACAGCATCCTTTACTCCTGCCCTATCCAAGAGGAGAAAGAGATATTAATACCGTTTAAAATTTGGAAAGATAAAATTTTAAATAAAAATATAATTATATGGGAGTGGGGCGGAAATCCAACTATATACAAAATTAAAGGATTATTCAAATCTGTTTGCTGCAGATTTGAACCATACCTGGCTGGGTGTTTCCCAGTCCAATCTAGACAGCTATATAGCTTGCTATTGCTTACAGTATATGTTTTCAATCTTAAGAATTAGCTTGAATAACAATAGTTTGCAATGGTATATGTTCTGATCAAACAGCCCTACATTTTGGATTTCATTCATTTCCTTTTCAGTAAAATCACAGATGATAAACAGTTGGAGCAGGTGGATATTCTCCTTCCCCAGGAAAATCTTATTTCCTACTTAACACTTGTAAACGCTTCTGGATGCATATGGTAAAGTCTTTTATTTATATTAATTATTTACTGTATTTATTATTTAAACTTCTAAATAACAATCAGATGAATTGTTTTGGGAGGTGGGGAATGTATTAACTGCTTGCCTTCTTAAAATGAATCGGCAACTAAAGGATCAAATTCAATTTACAGTTTTTCAACCAAGATTACATTGAAGGGACATTGATAAGATTCCTGCTGGCTTAACTAAATATATTGCTTTATCATAATTAATATGCTGTCAGGCCAAAATAAATGCATGGGTTATTTTTAGCAATGCTATTTTCTCATCACCAAATATTCTTTCACAAGGACAGCTCTAACTAATTAATGTGCAGTTGGTTAACTGTTAAAAGTAGCAAAGTCACTTTCAAAGTGAGTCCAACTTTTGGTGAACTCATGGACAAATCCACACTGCTGTTTTTTGGCAGTATTATGGCAACAGTTTATGACTGCCATTTTCCAAGGTATTTTCCCCTCAACTTCTCAGTCATACAGCACTGAGATCTCTTTTCCATAATTTAGCCTAATTTAATTTTCAAGTCCAGAAAAGGCCACCCAAGGGCTGATCGTTTGCTGAGTTTCTTAACTTCATTAAGTAATTAATTTGATTAGATAGTTCCAACCCTACCAACAATCTTTCAGGTTTTTCTATAGAGTTTTGTCCAAAGAATCTTATAATCTTTTTTGTTAAAGTCATGAAGTAACTCTTTTAATTTTAATTCTTTCTTAATTAATTCCTAATTCTCTTAATTTGAACAGTTATTAATCAGTTAATTTTATGGCCTGTGGCTGATATTTCTCCCTGCAATCTTAATTTCAATTTGTGATTCATCTAGCTCTGCCTTTCTCATAATGTGCTCTAGATGTAAGTTAAATAGGCAAGGCGACATTATTGCTTTAAGAAGCATTGAAACAAAGTGAAATAGATTCACAAAAAGAACTCCCCATTGCTGAAAACAAAGATAAACACTGTCTGGAAACTAAATCCTGCAAAAAGATATTAGAATACTGGAACGTTTATCTTTGGAAAATGAAGACCTTTTCATGCAGTTGTTGTGTAGATAATTAAGATATAAAAATTAAGATGTATAACTTTAAGCATTAAGACTATGCACTCAATTCTTGTACTGGAAAAAAAACGTCAGGGTTGAAGATGTATGCAGGTGCATTCTCTTCCATAGTTATCATAATGTCTCCAACTACCATTTGGTAGATCTTAGAAATCGTTAACGATTTCACAGATCTTTCTAGCAATCAAAAAATAACTTGGAAAACATGAGAACAGTTCTTCAAATGCAAAAATATTAAATGTTGAAGTCAATGCAGTAGTAAATAATTTTTGTATTTATATCTTCTAGCATCAGAATTGATACTAGTAAAAGGAAATTGAGGTGTTTGCCTCAAGGCAAATACATATGAACATACATATGAAGAAACCAAATTGGTGGACAGAACTGTACGGTCCAGGCTGCTTGAATTGCATTGTTGCTCTTGAGTATCTTATCTTAAGTATTAAAGCAAATGCAACGGCCGAAAATAATGCCAGAGGCCTGATATAGGGTTGGTCATTATTCCCACAATAGACACCCAGGGTGAAATGTAAAACAAACAAAACCTGGCAAGCTTTTAAAAATCTACTGCCTTGGTAAACCACACGGTGTCACACTTTCTCTACCACAATCTGTCTCCAAATTATGAAGACATAAAGTAACAGGTTTCTTCTTAACAACATTGCATTTCTTGCTTACCTTCACCAAAAGTAGGAGACTGTGGGGTAAAATGCATCAATAAAACTATCAAGATCCTACAGCTTTAGATTCTCATCACTCATAGACTGCCATGCTACACCTGTCTAATAACTACAATAATGTACAGGTCATTTATTTATTTATTTGCTAAATTTATTTGCTAAATCTAAATCTTAAATTTGTTAAATCTATCTTGCCATAGGGATGCCCTAGACAACTTACAATAACAAAAAGGAAGAAAACAAAAGTGTAAACAGAGCAGAAATAAAGTAACAGAGAAATAAAATAAACAATGGAAAAGAACACAAGGAGGATACATCAATATGATAAGCAAAAAGATGGTCAGGTGGAGAGTAGAGTGGGGTGGGGTAGTTTGCCATTAGTCCAGGAGCTACCTCAAGATATCAGTTAATAACAAAATGAAATAGGATATTTGATTAGCTACAAACAAAATGACCAGCTTCTAGTATAACATGTTTTATTTTATTTTCAAACGAAATGGGAAATTGAATGTTTCGTATTGAAGGCCTGGCAAAACTGCCAAAAGAAGAGAGGATCCAAAAAATAAAGTGGAATAAAGATTAGAAATATGCAAAACTCTCCATCAGGATTGTGGCAGTTAGCATAACATGTATTAAGTACAGAAAAAGGAAGCTGTTATAAAGAAATCGAAAGTGATCCTGCGCTGGCTTTGTTGGATATAAATGTAGAGCTGTCAGACCTTCAATCACTATTTCTCAGCCTCAGGAATTTTAAGATACATGGACTTCAATTCCTAGAATCCCCCCAACCAGCATATACACTGGTCTATATCAATATAGTATAATTTCAATATTTCTTGAGTAGCATGTTTCCTAATTTGGTCTAAACCTCACTGGCCTAATATGAGGTTTAATATCGGATATTCTTTCAGTAATTCAGAAAGGTATGTCTGATGTTTTTAATTAATTAATTGATATAGAACAGAAGTCAACTTCTGGGTCCATAATCATTTTAAATCTTCACATAACAGATCTTCTGTTTGTTCTTGGACTGAGAAACTTTGTTTAATCATACACACACACACAGAGCAAATACTGCTAGCAGTTCATTCATTAAGCATAAACTTCTCTTTTATGCTGCTAATTTTTGTAACCTATTGAAGTATTGTGTGCTACAAGGTATTAAGATCACAAGAGAGTTGGTATATGACTATATAATAACTTGATGTGGAATATTTTAATATAGTAACAGCCTTCCACTCCCCACTTTTAGACAATTTTATTTTTAATTAATTACTCTTCCTGGACTTAATAAATGAACAGCTCTCAGATTCATTCCATTTTTTAACATTTTTAATGCCAGCCTGACCGATGTGCTGGGCAATGAAAATTCAACATGATCAGATCCCACCAACTTCAATAAAAATTGCCAACAGTAAGGGAATGCGATCTTAAAACTGTGGTCTAAGGTAGTTGTCTCTGTTAATTTCCAGATCAAGTTAGATAAGAAGTCTAAAATGTCTGCTTTTCTAATTTACTGCAGCATTTCTCAGTGGAAAGACCCATATCATTTAGGATGCATATTTCATCAAGGAGATTGTATAGTGGCTGTGAATGATTTGCAAATCAAAGATATGGATGAAATGTTTTGGTTCATAAATAGATCCACAAGAAAGGAGGTAAGAAACAGCAATTGAGGAAAATATTAACACTAAGCGATAAAAGATTTTTATGCAAAATTATCATTAGATATTTTGCCCCATCTATCCACTTGTAAATTGCTAATCCACAATTAGAAATGTACAGCCACATCGTGTATCGTGTATCGTCATTTTCTCTCCATTCACCTCCCCAGCTTGGTTTCATTAGCCATAGGACCCCTTTTTAAACTTAAGCCTGACCTTAGAAATAAAGTGACAATAAGCAAGCACAGTAAAAACTAAAAGGGTTTCTTTTCTGTCATACTAGTTCCTTTCAATAACTTAAAATCTTTTTAAATACCACCACTATTATCAGCAACAACATATACACTGGTTTTGTGAAATATCCAGAATGTTCTAACTCTTGGTGGAGGAGATCAGCAAACTGAAATAGATAGGTTTTTTTTTTAATTAGAAATAAATCTCAATCAGCAGGACTGGCCTACATTTTGTTTCTGTTTGTAGCAAGGAACAAGTTAACATTCCTTTCTATCCCCTGTCATCCCACAAGTTGTAAGACAAATTTATCACCACTTTAAAACCACTCTGACAGAAGATTCAGTCCATTGTTATGGCAATGGTAATTCCTGGCTTTTTCTCCATCTACTATTCTGTGTCTTAACATTAGAAATATTTGCTGAAATTATTCAAGAATTCATTTCCAATAGATTTTTGATGGGCTCCATCAAGATGCTAATCATACACAATTTCATAAAACTGCCTGGCTTGAAAATTCATTGCTGCTGCAGGCCTAAATCATAAGAATTGTATACATTTCTCATCTCCAGTGTTTATTACAGAAATGCATGCTGATTCGGAGTTTGTATCTGAAAAATTGTTTATTATCTTACTAACCCAAAAAGTACAAAATAAACTGTAAGCTATAACACTATAATCACTGTTCGTATTTTTTTTCGCCCTCAAGGTAAAACTGACAATAAACCGACTCCCAAATTCAGAGATTTTACATGTTCCAGGATGCAGGTGTCCATAATGGCATAAAAGAACAGTGTAAGTATATCATAAGAGTATATCTTTTCCATATACTTAGCAATCAGCTTTAGTTTGTTGTGGTTTCACTGGCTTGTTATCCTATCTGCAGAAGGAAATCAATGAAAAGATGAGCTCAGTGGCAATTGTTCAGTTCGCCCATCTGCTAATTCATCCCTGCAAGTTCATTTTCCTTTTCAGATCATTGTTTCGGTGACATTATTTTAAATGATTTTTAAAAAATTTAAAGTAATGTTAAACTATTACATAATTTTCCCAACAGCATAGTAACAAGAAGTTAACTGCATGAAGATTTGCAGAGAACTGAAAAAGTAAAAACAGAAAAAAGTTTGGGAAGATATGGTTTTGCTCTAATCTCAAGGATGTAGCTTTCTGTAACCATTTATTTAATTATAAACATATAGGAAGGATTCATCTTTTTTACCTTATTTCTTCTGATTATTCACACTAAAAATTACAGTGTCAAAATTGTTCAATCATTTCAGTTTGTGATATAAAATTGGGACATAAGGTTCTTTGATTCCCCTCTCATTTTTCTCTTACTGAGGTTCTTCCATGTTATTGTCTGTTTGATAATTTAAAAAGAGACTTGCTTCTATATATCAGGTCTTTAGGTATATGTTGGTGTGGATCATGGAGAGCTAGCAGCCACATAGACATGGGAGGCAGGATGAGTTGTAGTTATCAAAGGTTTATTAGAAGTAGATACAAAGAGTACCTGTGCAGACATGTAGCATGCATGTCTGCCATCCAAGTCATATGGTAGGATCAGAAACCAAGGTCTAGGAGTTGAGTGTTCTGCCCCTTATACAGATGGGCACTAGCTCCACCTTCCAGTGGGTGGTCTAGGTGGGTAGCTGAGGGATGTCCCCACCTAGTGGTGGGCAGCAGAACACCAGGCTAGCATAATATTGTGACATCCTTGCACTCTTTGTGAATGAAATGATGATCCTGGTTATTACAAATCAATGAAACAAAATGAATGAATAGAAGATGAAAGAACTTTGCAACTGAACATTAGGGAAATCGGTACTTTATGTATGTAGTAGTGATTTTTACTTATATTTTAATAATTAACTCAGTTGTTAACAACTAGTAGCAGTCAAAATAGTATTGATGAAAAATAGGATATCTTACCAAAGTTTAAATGAAGAACATACAGTAGCTGCTGAGACATTCAGCACAATCTATGATAGGGAGTAAATACAATATAATATGAACTATGGCAGATCTGAAACGTATTAATATCCAATTGTTTAAAATAAAAGGTTGGATCTCAGTAATACTAGGTTCTGGTAGTAAGCTAAATTTATCTTTGATTGTGCCATTAAATTCAGTACAGTTTAAAAACAAGTGAAGGATTAAAATGAACTTCTGCGGACATTTCCTATAACAACGGTGATCCTACTAAAAGAAGATTTCTTTTCCAGAATAAAATACCTATAATAAAATATCACACCTTTTATTTAATTGTATTAAATTAGGTTCAAATAAAAATCAATTTCCATCATGCAAGACGGTCAGGTACATTTGGATTTTACTGGGAAAAAACATTAACATTCCATGTTGGTTCTGATAAGAAATTAATATTTCCAACAATACGTGTTTAAAAAATACAGAAAAACATTTTAAAGAAAATAATAACTTTTAATCAGTTAAAAAACATTTGGAGGTTTTTGAAAAATTATTAAAGTAGTACAATTAACTACGTGGAAATATGAACAACTAACAGATTTCTTATGTTCTTGTTTGAACATGATACCTTAGCAGTGTCTGATTTTAAGAATGAGTAAGTGTACTGAAGTTTTTTTTAAAAACAAAATCAATAATTCAATAAAATCAAACTTTAAAAATATTAAAGACATAAATTTAGACAAGATGCAAAAAAAAGAATAAGGAACTTGAATATTGCAAAATCCATGGTCTTGGATTTTAAGAAATGTTAAGTATGATTCATTTAATTTATCTAATTCTTTTTCAGGTATATTGGATGCTTCAACAGATCTTCAAAAAAAGATTGTTATTTTTTATGCTGCAGAGAAATGTGATTCAGGTTCTTGTAAGGAAATTAAGACACTCTATATATTATTAATTATATTCAAAAAATCTGGAATTATTTTAATTTACAATGATCTTTAGGTGAATTATGCCTAAGACTGCTGCCAAAAAGGTCATTATATATGTCAGGAAGGATTCATGTGGCTCCAGTTTTGAAAAGAAATATGATAGTTCTTGGCCTTTGCATTGGTTTTCATTTGATCTATTGATATGGTATAGGATTAATTCATGGTTTAAAAACTGAACTGTAACAATGTGTACAGATATAATATTAGTTTGATATCAGAGAAACGTATGCAAGGTTAATTGTACAGTGTATTTTGTATAATGGTTCCCCCTTATTTTTACTATTTACTTTATTCTAGTGGTAGACATCTATTTCTTTTTAGGTTTCTTTTCCTTTTTAATTTATATTGTTTAAATTCTAAGTACAGTACATGGCTCATAGTTTTAAATGAGAATTAAAAGTTTTGGTCTTACATGTAATTTTTATACTGTTTTCAAAACTCAATAAAATTTATTTTTAAAAAGAAATATAAATCTACAGCTAACTTTGTCATTCTGCATCTTCCTTTTTACTGTTTTTCCCAAATTTGTAAGCTACACTTTAGGATGAGCATTGTTTCATTATAACCAGAGATGTTCATGATAAAATTACAGACAAATTGACTCATAGCACTCCAAGTATTAATCTGAGAAATCTTGATTCTTCAACCTGTGATCTTAACAGGGCCCAACAGAGCAGAAGATACTGCATTAACAATCTGGGCAAAACTAGTATAGCATAGCACTATTAGTAATGCGTACATAGAACTATAAAAAATAGATAGCTATATTCAATCTTTTACACACTTTATAGTCAGTGAGGATCCTGGAATAGGGACAGAAGTATCTGTATGCCAGTGTCCTCATGAACTGCATGTCCCAAGAACATCTGATTAATCCAATGACTTGCCAAGATTATGCCAAGATAAATTTTATTTTAAAACTGTGTGAGATTTCTGCTATGTTAACTGTGAAGTCAGCAGACTAAGGAGAAGGCAGCATCAATAGCAGTCACAGCAGTGTCTACCACCTAAATTATGAGAATTGATTTAAGAGTAGAAATGGTCAAGAAGAAAAGCATGGATGTTAAAAACAAGGCAGAAGCAATCAGTTCCAATGATAAATGGAAAAATATTGCAAGTTTTGGCTAATCTTTATCAATATAGGTGGCTATAATGAGTGCCTTAGCTCTGGAAATTCACCAAGTGTGATCCTGAATGGGATTACCTCAGGGACTGCCACAAAGAAGAGGGAGTCAAGCTATTCTCCAAGGCACCTGAGGGCAGGACAAGAAGCAATGGATAGAAACTAATCAAGGATAGATGTAACCTAGAACTAAGGAGAAATTTCCTGACAGTTAGGACAATTAATCAGTGGAGCAACTTGCCTCCAGAACTTGTAAATGCTCCAACACTGGAAGTTTTCAAGAAGAGATTGGACAATCATTTGTCTGAAATAGTATAGGGTTTCCTGCCTAAGCAGGGGTTTTGACTTGAAAACCTCCAAGGTCCCTTCCAACTCTATTATTCTATTCTATTCTATTGCCCCACAAAGAAAGGGTGTTTATTGTCACCTCCAATTTGGACTGCTTCAATGTGGTCTAACTATCTCACATGATGTTTGTTCAAAAGTCTTATAACATCTATAAGGACTGTATTTTAAAGCATATTTATAAGAACGCTGTTTTAAATCAGGTCAAAGATGAACCATGTACACCAAGGGTGTCAACTCATGGTGTCATGTTGTCGTGTGATGTATCCCTTCGCCCATACCTTTCCCCCTTCGCTAAACCGGGAGTGGGCCACGAGTTTGACACCTTAATTTACACCATCTTGCTTCAAAGAATGGTTATATTGACACCCTGGGAATAAGAGGGCAATAACTCTGTAATTTCATAGCAACTAAACTTCAGTGGCATCTGCTTATAATCCTTGAAGTATATCGCTATCATTGTTTGAACCTATTTTTGGGGGGGAGGGGCTTTCTCTCTGTGTGAATTTATATTCCTGTACATGCGTTTGTTTCAACTTTTTAGATAAAAGTTGTCTGAATTTCGATGAATCCTAAGTAAAATGCAATTTAATGGAAGATGAGATATTATTAACATCTGCTAATTAGGAATGTAAATGTCAGAAATTGTTTTGTTCTGTTGTTTGGCAAATGTTCCATCCTGACATCTTCCTAACTAATTAAGCCTCATTTTTATTTAACTGTTGCACCAGTCATCTTTTTTCAAATCCCTCCTGCTTAGAAATATGAGGAGTTGCAGATTTAATTATAAACACATATTACATCATGACTTCCTTCACCCCTAGTTGCCTTTTACCAGCTGCTTTCATTCTCCTCCAAAATATCTTTTGTGTTATCTCTGCTTCATATCTTATACTCGACTAGTGTGATAATTGTTTCAATTGTTTCATTAATAACAGAATTAATAATAGTTTCATTTTGTCATTTTTGTGGGTGCATGGCTGCTACAACTATCCTCCAGAATTGCTTCTTGGAACCTGCTAATGCCCCCCTTTTAATCTCAGTGTTATTAGGGGGCTAAATCAAGAAACCAGCAATGGACTAAAAAGCAGCTGTGCTTCCTATATGTTTAGAATGTAAATCAATGCACTATTCATTCCTCTTTTACAA
This sequence comes from Aparallactus werneri, assembly GCA_032468035.1. Taxonomy (NCBI): domain Eukaryota; kingdom Metazoa; phylum Chordata; class Lepidosauria; order Squamata; family Lamprophiidae; genus Aparallactus; species Aparallactus werneri. The sequence goes on along the minus strand of JANHFQ010006487.1, from coordinate 24,928 downwards.
GCAAGCAAATGAAACATTCCATAATTATATCTAATACAAAAAAGTCTCTCTAGTTATTCATCACTTCATTTTTAAAAAAATCCAATTTGTTCATCATGTCAAATGATTAAAATAAAATTAAAAAAATAAAATTGATTTGACATCTAAATTAACTTTTAATGTCATTTTTGGAAAGTGATTGTTCAAATTTTATTTTCTATGCTGTGTTTTGTGAGCTGGGAAGCCAAACGAATCCTTTCTGCTGATAGATTTGTGGGATTCTGTAAGGAATGTGCTGGAAGCAAATAGTGTATTTTGCTTTACATAAGTACTTATTTTAGAGCTGCTCTATCAACACAGTGATACTGCCACTTATGTAAAAGGAATGAAGTTGTTCACAAGAATAGAAAATATGTGTTCATATCTAGGTATTCATCATGGACTTGATAAAAAGATGATTGTATAAAAAACAAAAGAGCAAAGCATGTTGTTAAGCCTGAATTTGGTTGAATGGTGGATTCGCATGAATGCAGTTTGACACACTTGAGACTGGAAGTGGGGAGAACTAAGGTGGATTGTGATTGAGTTCCTTCCAAAAGGACAATGAGCCAGCCACATTCCAATGGTGGCTTGGACGGAGAAAGAAGGAGTGAAATTGCCAGGAGACCGTTTCATATCCTGGTTGGACAATGTGACCAATTGTTTACAAAAAAAATCTGAAATAGTAATGTGGAAAGCCAGGAAACTTTCAGTACTGGCTTTCCATCAGTTAGTGCCAAGATGGTGTATCCAAATAAACTTATTCTTTGATGATTTGAAATGCCTCAGAGCAGTAGTGGAATTCAAAAATTTCCGCTACGTACTCTGTGGGTATAGCTTGGTGTGGTCAGCCAATCAGAGTTGGTATTTGCCGGGGTCAGCCAATCAGAGGTGAAATTTTCCGGTTCTCAAGATTATCGCTATTGGTTCTCGGGAACCTGTTGGAACTGACTGAATACCACCTCTGCCTCAGAGTTCATTTTATAATGGTGTCATTACTTGGAATCTGACATTAAGTCAGTACTCCAAAAACCTTGCTCCCATCAGAGCCACATTCCAGGGCCCTAAGCCCAGACGCTCCTGAAATAAAAGGTTTTTCAGGCGCATTTGCTGAATCATAAGTGATTTTTGAATATAATTTATTGAAGCTTTTCAACCACAAAGGCATTTTCCGGAACCCTTATAAACTGCCCACAAGGCATATTTTTGTTTTAAAAAGTGATATTTTGATGGACAAGTATGCTACATTTTCTATATTTCTAGTTAGCATTAGTAGCTGGAACAACAGTTACTAACAGACATTATTTTCTTTATTACTGCCTGTAATAAAGTTCATCACAAGTATGTTTTCACATAATCACAATTTTTCTTGCTTTCAGTTTAAGTGACATCTCCCAACATGAATAAACACACATTGCAAATTGTGACAGTATGGACTGCATGACCTAATGTAAGAAGTGGGATTCCACAAAGACAATGTCCAATTGTTCTATTAATTATTTGGATGAGTAGATACTGTAAATGCTTATTTCCTCTTCAGCAGGGGCCGTGGTGGCTCACATGGTAAGACTCTGGGCCTGCACACCGTTGAGGTTGGCAGCTTGTGGTTCCAAGTTTGAGATCCCGTGAGCGAATAAACTGCATAGGGACAAGAAATGAGCCTCTCCTGATTGCCTTCCAGCAGTCAGGCATAGTCCAGCAGGGTAAAAATAACACCACCCGAAAAAAACCCTTTCATAGAGGCAGCCAGCCACGTGCCATATGCTAAATAAATAAATCCTCTTCAGCATGTTCCCATATTGTGTTGCAATATAGTCTTCATACTATAGGAAAATATTATAAACTATTTTGATGTAAATTTTGATATAAAAAGTTAATCCTTATTACCTAGCCTGTAATGGTCTGTAAATAGATTGCTTGTCAGAATGTAACCAAGAGCAAATAGAAAATCCAACAGTTTGTTCATAGAAAATTGTATAATTCCTTCTGTGTATAGTTTATAATCTTTTTATAAATGATTTAGTTAATTATTATATGGTTACAGATGGCTAATTGCAAATCCATTTATCAGAGGTTCAATGCAGAAATTAAAACATCTTAAAGTATGACTTTATGTCATCTTCTCTTTTATTGAAAGAATAATTTCAGGCAAGAGGATTTTATTTCCAAAATGCTGAGATTTATAAGAATGTTTTATAAAGCTTTCCAGAAAATATTTAGTTAACAAACTTAACCAAGAGATAAGAATATTTGTCCCATTATCTTGATAATCTTCCATAATCTGACCTGTTAGATGTGTTGAACCTTCATTTTTAGCCAACATGTGCTACTAGATATGTTGAGCACGCCTGAAAGGTACCAGATTGACAGGTAGTCATATCTGTTCATTAAATCAAGAGTAGTACTGTAGTCTCATTCTTTTATAAATAGGCATTTACACATTTGTAATGTGTATTTTGAACCATATCTATAATTAATAATGTGAGCTTCGAGAAAAAAAACCTGGAGTAAGATTTCAAATATTTCTATTTTTGAGCTTTCAGTGAAGTAGCTAACAGCTAAAACTTAAGTTACATAAGAATCATGTCACTCTGCCAATTAAATTCTTGGCATCTTCCAAGCCTAGTTAAAAAAAAGTCCTGGTGAATAAATAAGAGTTTAGTATGTATTTAGTCTCTTGATCCAGTTAAAACGGCTACCTTTGTGCTAAAATCCAAATTATATACTGTATTCAAAAGGAAAACTGTGGTAGTGCATCAAATCGTATTTTTCAATTCTGTATATTTTACCTAAAAAAAAAGATTCTGGAAAGCAGAGAGGGAAAACTTATTTCTCTTTTTTTAAAAAAATACTGAGACTACCTTTTGACATAAGAGTACAGATGACTAAATATGATTTAGTTTTTATATTTCACAGTATATGTGTTCTATTCTTAATACAATGTTCTGTTTCAATTTTCCAATATTTAAATACTTTTGTAAACATGTATTTTATAACCACATTCATGTGAATGTTTAATTCTATCTTTGCTCATTTTTCTAATCCACAAGTAAGATACTAACTTTGAGAAACTAGTTATAACAACAGAAAAAGTAGAATTGTCTTAGTAATGATATAATTTTCCATAATTTTGACAATCCTGTTAATAATCAAATTTATAATTTTATATTAATTAATTTTCCCATTCTAAATAGCATAAGTCATGTTACTCTGATTTTATCATTATAAGAACAATTTCTTTCCTGAAGTTAAAATTAAAAAGAAAACTGTGAACTAAATAGACAGAACATGACCTGAAATATGACAATTAACCTACACTAAATGAAAGTAGAGCTGAAAAACAGAAATTGCAATTACATATTTGGAGCACTTGAAGCATAGGGATTTTTAAAATTTTAAATGTTTAATTTTTAACTTAATTTTTAAAATACAGGGCTCATTTAATGTGTTTT
>JANHFQ010006480.1:201278-211309 GCA_032468035.1 Aparallactus werneri | reverse complement strand
ACATTTATTCTCCCCTTCAAATAATGCATTCCCACAAAAAAATTCACGGGCAACGCCGGGTAATCAGCTAGTATCCAATAACATTGATTTAGTAATAACATAAAAATACGTATTTCCACTCTGCATAATATGAAATTTGCTACCACAAAACATAACTGCCTTTAAAAGGAGTAATTTATTAAAAAACTGGCTTTCTATAGTTGGTAATCCTGAATGTCTTCATATCTTGTTTATATGAAGGGTCATCTGATAGCTACAGAAGTTGATGAAGTTAGTAGAGATGTCTAAACCAGCTGCTTTAATTAAAGACAAAAATACAACTACTTTTGTTTCTACTTAAAAGTCCTTCTGGGCTTTGTGCTCAAGGTGGGAAAAAATGAAACTTTGACTTTGGGTTTTGTTAGTTCATGTTATTATGTAAAAATAAAAAGTTGAGGTTTGTTATTATTTTTTCTACAGCACCAAAGGAAGTCAGAAATCAATGCCTTTTTTTCTTTTTTCCCTTTTCCCACACTTTTCCCTCCCCTTTCCCTCCTCTTATCTCTCCTACTATTGTCTTTTGTATTTCTGTATTTCTTATGGTATAAATAAATAAATAAATAAATAAATAAATAAATAAATAAATAAATAAATAAATAAATGCTTTGGAACGAAAAGGGTCATCTGGGTGGCTGTCAGTAATGAAACAATGGAGTAAATAAACCTTCCCAATATGGTTCCCTTTACATTTGTTTTGGCCAAGAACATAAAGGACGCAGTTAGCAAATGTGAATTAGGGATTTCCAGACTGAAGATGAGCCTTATGCAAATGTATCACAAACTCTCAAAGTCACCAAACAACATACAAAATGCCACTTAATTCAAAAGGGTAAGAGCAAGAAGCCAGAATTTAAAGCCTTGAGAAAATATAAAACTCCCTGGGATCTTTGCACTGCAATGAGCAATTGACTGTTACATGTGATGCTTTGTTCTCATCTGCAGTAAATTCTCTAATCTAGCCAAGCTCTGTTTGTGAGTTTTCTGCTAAATCAAACTGAGAAACTGAACTAAGGATTAAGTATCTGGAGATCTATAATTTACTGTTAAGTTCAGGGATGAAGTCTGCGCAAGTTTGTCAGAACTCTGAGAGGTATATATTCCCTACTCCTTCAACAGTTTTAAAGGAGAGCAGGCAGGGAATCTTGGTCTAGTCAACCTCTGACAGATTTTAAAGTCTTTATGTCTGGTGATTTCTGGATTTACTGATTAAAAATGAGATTTTTCCAGGAAGAAAGAAACCGAGATAGGCAATTTATAAAAGTGGAGAAGGTGATACGACTATAACTGCTGCAGAGAAGATCAGAAGTCACTTCTTTAGATATCGTTTCTTCTTTGTCTTTTGTGGTTCCTCACTTTTTATTTTATTTTACATCATTTTTGTTTTTCTATTGTTTCTGTTTAAATTACTAATTTTTAAAATCCTGTATAAATTTTTCTTTTAATAAAAATGATGTTAAAAAGTGTTTCATGTCTTATAATGGATTATAAAAATGTCATAAAGTATATTTTTATATTAGCATAACATGCCTTAAAATCATTGGAGGACTTTTTTTGTTAATTGTTTAAGTTTAAGTTATAAAGGACTTTCAAAGATAAAATTTAAGGAAACTCAGTTACATAACAAGACAAGATGTTGGCACACCCTTTCTGAAGATTTCTCTGAGCTTTGTAAATACCGTAATAATCTGACAGCCAATAAAATCGGTGAAGCTTGCATCTCAAAAGGCATCCATAGTACTGAATGCTTATGCTAAGCCAAGCTTGTTTGGTCCTGACAATGCATTGTATTATGAGCCTAGTTATAGTTATTTATTCAATAAAATACGCCTTAGGAAAATGTGTCATCAAAAGAATAACATGATTAGTTCTTCACTGCAAAAAAAAAGCCTCAGACTTCCATCAGCTGCTTCTTCATGCCATATGGAAAATATCTTTGGAAAGTAAAAATATAGTGAAAAAATGAAATGGCACATGGGAAGAGAAAGAAGAATCTCATCTTTTAAAACGTCCAGGATACACTGATATTTTGGTTGTTCTGAAGAGTGCCCTTTCAATCGCAGCCATCATGGTTTTAAGAGTAAACATGGCACTCTATAGTTGATACCTGTGGAGAGAATGCAGGGATGTGTTTCCTTGTTGAAGCTCCAGAAATGCTTCGACTGACTGATTGGTTGGGCTTCCAAAACAATACAGTATTTACATCGTCAGGACTGTATACCTCTTCATCTCGTATGTCTGGGACCTGCGGAAAACAAGATGTGTAACTAACTTGAAAAACACTACTGTTAATGAAAGTGAGGGAGGGGGAGAGAGATCAATCTACTGCCATAATCCAATTTGACTCTCAGTTGATATGCTCTCATACAATATTTTTTTCATTCATTTATATGAGCAGCATTTACAGATTCCCCTTGGAGAACTGGAGTAAATTGTTCCACTATTCCATTCCATCTATTAAAATTTTAGACAGTCTCTTCCCTGTAGGTTACGATCTATTTTTTTTACTATGTCATTCTACAGGAAGGAATGCAATGAATAAATAAGCAAGCATTCACTCTTCTCCCAAAACTCTGCGAAGAGTAACCACAGAAATAATGTGGTCAATTAACCACATTAAATTTAAAACCTGCAGTTCCTTTACATATTTAAACACACGTATTTCCATCTTATATGAGGTTCTAGTTCTTACTGACAAGCAGGAGGTGACTCTGCTTTTAAACCCCAATCTGAACATTTAAAAATGTATGGTTAACACACTCCATAGCTTACATCTGTGTCAGAAGCATCACCCGGGAAGCTTTCCTGCAGACACTGTGTTCTCTGAGATGTTCTTTGATGCTTGGATTCAACTTCTGAATCATATTCATTGGAATCTCTTAATGTAGACAAGCCGCTATCAAAGCAGCTTTCAGGCAAGCTGTCAACTTCACAGTTTATCCTCTGCATTGGATCACAAAGTGCGAGGGAGTCATACTCTTCATCCACATAGGATGAATGAGACAGCCTGATTGGGATATAAGGAGAAATGACTTTTGGAAAGGCAATTCAAAGGGTAAGGTTCAAACCCACCCTCAGTCATGAAAACTTAGCCTTTGTGGCAGTCACTCTTTCAACCGAGCCTACCTCACAAGGATTCCTGCTATGGAACAAATTTGAGGAAGTCTAAATATTTAGCCAATTATATTTCACATGGGAAAATATACCGAGGATATGAATAATTATACTGTTACGTTAAGTCAGGAGAGCAGAGCTACATGCTAATGTTAAAATAGAAGTTAGTTACAACTTCTATTTTAACTTTAGTATGTAATGTAAGTGTTGTTATCCTGTTCCATTACACTAGAATAGTCTAACTGTAGTTAAACATCTTTTGAGGTACAGTGCTAAAACATTAAAATAAAATACAATAGGAAAGAACTTAAGATCTAGTTTATTTTTATATGCTTATTTCATTAAAGTGTTTATATCCCAATTTGTCAGCATTCAAGTTTAAGAAACAGTATTTAAGGGAAAAATTGTTCGAAGTCCTTCAAATTTTGTAGTTAACATTGAATAGGACACACATCTCTTAAAGCATTTTTTTTTAAAAAAGCATGCCAGAGAGACTCTGTTTTGAAATTTTGTTTTTCTTGAAGCTGTCTTCTTAACTTTGGTGATATACATAATACCAAGTCTTAAATTTACAAAACTGTTCCAGAGAGTAAAAATGCTAGGCTTCCATTCAAAATTATTAATGAATGAGAAGTATTAAATTTAATTCATGAAAACCTCTCAGGGACAAAATCCAATATAGCTGTTCCCAAAAATCATGTCCCTTGTTAGATGACCATTCGATTCCACTAGAGAGCAGCATAGGGTAGGCAACCAATGTTGTATATTAAAGTTACCATAAATATTATGCTATACATATAGCAGGGGTATCCAACCTTGGCAACTTTAAGACTTATGGACATGCTGGCTGGGGAATTCTGGTAGTTGAAGCCCTCAAGTCTTAGGGTTGCCAAGGCTGGACACCTCTACACTATAGGAAACAACAGTATGAATATCTACTTGCTTCTAGTTTCCATTTTGAGCGTACCACATAGCTAGGTTTTACACCACATTTGTTCTTGACAGAGACGCTCGACTGATAAAATTAAACTATGCACTTCAAAGATTAAATTACCCACTCAACAAGATCAACAGGCAAATCTATAGATCGAGATTGATTCCCGGAAGAATCTACTAAAAGACAGACAACCACTGGTTGTTACCACTCAAATACTCTCTTTTTCTCTCCAGTTGATCTCACCTTAATTTAAATCCTACATCAATCTAGTCATTCTACTGCACTTCCTGTTGGTATAACAAGGTGCCACCAGATTCCTTTCGGATTTTTGGATACCTCAGACTAACACCAGTCTTTCCAACTTTTAGTAACTGTAATTGTTTTATGAAAGATTAGTGATACTAATTGGCTCCTATCTGTGGGGTACAGAATAAGGAAGAGAGAGACTGCTGGCTAATCCAAAATAGCTTTCCAGACCTAAAGCAGGTTGTTGAAATAAAGAAAGGAACACCAGAAATGGAAATGTCTTGAACTCAGATCATTCCAGGTATTGAAAATAAGAACTGTAGACTCAGAATTTGCTCAGGCACCCCATTGTTTAATCATGCACAGCAACAATGAAAACTAGCTTTTATTAAGTGAGAATAATTAATCAGTGGAACGGCTTGCCTCCACCACTGGAGGTTTTGAAGAAGAGACTGGACTGTCATTTTGTTCTAAATAATATAGGATCTCCTGCCATGGGCAGGTGATTGAACTAAAAGACCTCCAAGATCCCTTCCAACCCTATATGTTCATTATTTCAACCATATCTTGGGTTGTCAGAGATTGAATCTGAGAATGATGCCAACCTTATCATGAAGCTCTAGGAAAAGAAATGAATTTGAAAGGTAGAAAACTGATTGGCTCCATCTTTAGAATATTACTCAACACATATATATCCAGTTTTTCAAACTATATAATTTTAAAGACATAATCAATTCTACCTGTCATATTGTGGATTTTGGGGAGAATGGCCACGACCACATTTGGGACTGCTTCTGGACATTGTGTTTCCAGGAGAAATATTTGTTAGACGCTGAAAAATACACACATGAATTAGAAAGTTTTCAGATAACCTGGAAAAAGGTGTTTTAAGATAACCTTTATCTACCAAAACCTTTTTTTTCTTGATTACAGCTATTTCAATTTTGGAAAATTCAAAACAAAAACATATTCAATCATTATGTGCCTAATTGGGGGCAAGAGGAGACATATAAATGAAGCATCCCTTTGGTATACGGTTTTCCCAAAAATAATTTGTCTTACGAAATAAAAATAATAATTCTATACTATGTGCATGTTACCTACTTTAATAATAAAAATACAAAATTATAAAATAAATAATATTAGATTCAATAACCAAAACTTCTTCTAAAGATACAATTCTAAATAATTCAGTAGGGGTTTTTTCTAGACAAGGAATTATCCTATCAAAATATGTACATTTATGCCTCATTAAATACACGGCTTATTTCCAGGTTAAAAAGCATAGGATTGTTTTGACAGAAACCCACAAGATTTATTATATTTCAGTGACTCCAGTTTAGGTGTTTTATTGAGATGCCTAAAAAAATAAACCAAGATACTAATTAACATATAATTAATTACATGTTGAATATACAATGTTCAAACCTACCAGTGATCTGTTGTACATACTCCAACTATTCTCTAATGTGCTTCTTAAGCCATCATTACTGTCATGTAGTTTCCTGTTAGCTGACCTAAAATCAAGACAAAGAGGGGAAATTGCCTTATAAGAAGTCAACTCTAGCAATTCCAGTTTAAATTGGTGTTAAGAAATTCAACAAAAATAAGAGAATGAAAGGAGTTGAATGAATGAAAGGGGCAGAGATGGCTTTTCATCTAAAGCAGGGCTAGAACTCACACTCTCCCAATTTCCAGTAGACCCATTATCCACTACACCCAAATCCAAATTAACAGGAAGAGAGAAATCAAAGTACTGTGCACACATGATAAGGCACTACAAGAGTTGTGAATTTTCATTTTAACCACCGTCAAGTTAAAGAACTTTGAAGCAGCAGAACTGATTGTATTATTTTACACAACCCATGAAGGTGGGGAGCCCACTTGTTTAAAACCTAATACTTTGAAATCCAAAAGTTATCACAGCAAAGTGATCAAGATGAAATTTTAAAAAGAGCAAAAACCTCTCAGAATGTTTCTGTGAAATTCAGTATACAGGAAGAAACAAAATTGGCATTTATTTCTAAAATAAATATTAGGCCTCTGCAACGCTCAAGATTGAAATTTTGAATATGAATGTGTTTTGGAATGTGTGGGGACCTGATGCACCTGCCTCACTAAAACAGTTTTGTCCAAGATCGCACAGTTGCAGAAGAAGCCTTCCCACAGTCTCTATGCAATGAGAAAATAATGTGGATCCTTTAATGAGTCACAAACAGGCTGATTTCACAATGCAAAGCACTTAAAAGAATACAGAGCTGCAATAAAACCCAATGCTTATATATCACCAGAAAGACCATAGAGTAAGGTCCAAGTATCTTATTCAGAGGGGTTATTTCAAAGCTTATTTGAAGAAGAATGATTCTAGGTAGCCCCTTAGCAGTCATGTGTTCTTGAAGCAAAGCACCCAATCTTAGATCTCAGACAGAATTATTCAATTTGAATGTATCTATTTTACCACAGATCGGTTCAATTCCTCCAGTTCATTTTACCCCAAGAACATTCAACCAGATATTAGTGAAAAATATTAAGGTATTAGGTATTAAATAAGCACGAGACATTATGGTTGTTATACTGTATTTTCAGATACTTTGGACCAACGTCTTAATGTAATATTAAGATGTTACATGTAATGTAATAACCACTGCTTTAATTGTTTAGACTAAAAGTTTTAATATGGTTCTTTATGTTGTTTAAATTTTTAATTGAAATCTGACCAACATTGGTTAGAAGACGGGCAGCTAAATAAATGTTTTAAATAAATATGTCCTTTTGGAAAGTAACATATAAATAAATAAATAAAATGCAGTGAACAATGGCTCATTTAGAATTCAGTGACCTAAAAACCTTTTAAGATTATAGACTTTGGTTGGGAGAGATATAAAAATTAAAAATAAATAAAAATGATTAAATTTTATTTCTGAATAAAGGAATGCTTCCAAATGCCTTGCCAGTTTCCTATAATGTCAAATGCAGCTTAATACTGTGACTAGGTTTTCTCTACCAGACAGGCTGATTTAAAATATATATCAGGGAACTGGAGACACCTTTCGCAAAAAAAAGAGAGAGAACTCCTCTTTCATAGAAAAAGAAAGAGCTGTTCTTTTCCCCATTGGAGATCCTAACTTCTGAATATCAAAATTTATAAATGAAAACATTTTAAAAACAGAATTATTTAGCAGCTTACTGTAATATTGCTATCTGCCTCTCCAAGCTATCTCTGTCTTCAGTGTACTCTCTGATCATGTCTAGATCTCTGCAAAGAGAATAGTTTAGGGGGAATTAGTTTGGTTTTTTACCAACAACAACTTACCATTATCTCTAGAGATATTCCCTTACCTTTCTGAATTCAAACTTTGATCTGCAATATCACTTTTTAAAGCATCTAATTCACTATGAAGGAAAGCTATATTTGTTTGTGCTTCCAGAAGATCTTTTTTAAGCTTCTGGTTTTCCTAAAAACAGAAATTTTAAAAATGAAACATTCAAAGACAGTAGTTCATGCAATAATGATTCATGAAACGAAACAAATTTTAGGATTATTTGAACGGCTACTTTGATAAATTATTTCACCAACCTGTGAACTACTTGAACAGTGACCAGTTTAAAATAAAGGGATTAATTATTCCTGCACTAGTTTCTCATTCGTACCCAACCTCTTTTACCCCCAAAATCTGTTTGTAGCTTTTCAAAACTCCCTAGAATAGATATTCATGATATGCACAAGGCCACAGAATTATCAAAATCCCATCTCACTGTTCCACCAATAGAAAAACATGTCTGCATCTAAGGGCCAGTCTGTATTTTACTGATACACACACCACTTACCCACTAACTAGTTGTTAATATATGGAGCTAAACACATCATATACCTGGAAAAATGTTTTTATTCTCTCCCTAAAATTCTATTCGTTCATTTGAACTCCCTGACAGTTCAAGAAAATGTCAAATTTCATCAAGCCAGAAGAGGCAACGAAAATGTTGAGACTGTTAGGCTAAATGAGGAAATTTTAAGGAACTCATACCAAGGTCAGATCATGTATCCTTCTTTTTAATACTGCCAAATCTTCTTTGTGATTAATGTGCTTAGATTGTTCCTCAAGCTGTAAACAAAAAAAGAAAATGTAAACGTTAGAAGAAAAGTTCTCTGACTGCCTCACAACAATGCAAAGAGAACCAAATTGTGAAGGACACAATTAAGGCTATTTAGTTCTAATTAATAACCACACCATAGAATACAATTCCTTTCTTTTGAAGGAAGTATCACTTTGTTCTGTTATATCAGGGATTAAAATATGTGAACTTCATATTTCAATAAGATGAAAGTTGTCTTCTTGTCTGCTTAATTGCTTGAAAGATAGCAGAACATTTATAGAGAATCAGGCCTGGGTCTATTGAACCATGCATTTCCCCCCATGTATTAAGTGTGTACATACCATTTTTAATTTTTTAATTGTCACTTGGAGATCCCCCACTTCAGTTTCATATTGACGCTTGAGATCATTCAAAGCATCTTCTGTTTTACGCTTCTCCTGAAACATTTTACACATTTGTTAAATTACAAATGGCCGACTTAAGCAGCTCTAATTAACCAGAACATGTATCTGTTCTAATTATACAGTCAAAAATATTTGGCCAATCTTAAAGCATTCATATATGACTAGATATGCACAAAGATTTGCTATAGTACATGTTTCATGTCTCTGCCACCTGGAAATAAACACGAAGCACATACTCTACAATTAATTATTAGTACACAAAGCACTATTTGACTGTGTCACAAGTCATCCTTGCTTCGGTAAAAGCTATATACTAATAAAACTTCAGAACTATCCCACAAAGTAAATATCACGGCAATCTCGCATTTACATTTCAGGCGTTTTTCTTTTTAACAGTACATTTGTGAAGAACAGAGTAAGATTAGCAGAATTTCAAGAATGATAAGCAAACTACATTATTATAGAAAATACCCATTTACACTTTGCTATTGTCTTATCAAATACAAACCCATTCCTTAGTAAAGTCATAAATGTCCATTGTTCATACATTATTTGCAACAGTATGTTTTTCCTTCTCTAAAAGCAAGCTCTCCTCACTCCACAGGAGAAAAACAATATTTTTTTGAAACTTAGGGATACTGCAAAAGCAATTTATAATCAGAACCAAGATTATAACTATTGTATACAATTGCTATTACGGTAGCTGTCGACATCCACATAAATTGGTTTAACTAGAATTTATTTACCGGTAATTAGCTTGCTTCATACAATATACTGAGCTATAAACCATCTTTTGCGAACTTTACTTCAGAACCTAATTTAAAATCATAATATAACTTAGGGTAGCTTGTGAGTCCTATTAGAATCTCTTGCTTGCTTTGAGTCAAAACTAAACCCAGAATTTTGCGTTCGTATTTCTCATATGTTAATTGTTTGGAGGAATAAATTGCACTGTGCATGGGTGTCCACAGAAACTTCCCTCCTTTGTCACGACAAAAACAGCATCTTATCACAAGCTACACCTCTGTGGGGCATGCATACAGTGTCACATGTACAAAAGAAGAAAGGCTTTCATCCTATCAGTACAATATGGATTTTGTCAATTTGTTCCCCAATTTAATTCACCTGCAGACTCAGACTCAGACTCTCTCTCTCTCAATCTCTCTCTCTCTCTCTCTCTCTCTCTCTCTCTCTCTCTC
>JANHFQ010006480.1:170477-183232 GCA_032468035.1 Aparallactus werneri | reverse complement strand
TGAGTGGGGACTAAATTTAGCGTCTTACCCACTGAGCCACTGCATCCCCTTCACATATTAGGTAAAGGGATACAAAAATGTCCATATCAGAAGTATACTGTATACTATGGTATGTTGTGAATGCATTTTCTTGCAAACCTTTTTCACAGACAAATTCAAAACTGGCTACTGATAAAATAAGAAAGTGAGCAAAGCTAATTTGAAGTTCTCAGGGGTCTAAATGATCAGGGAATAACTTACATACCTGTAAGCTTCATAACAGCAAATAAGGAATGTATATGAGAGTAAGTTCTGAAAACTTTTCAAAGTATGTTCCATTGAAAGCCAACACAATTCTAGGGTAATGCAAACATCATCAAATTCCTACAGTAATGTGTACAATGTTGTACTACAATATATATCATTGCAATAAGAACTTCTCCTAGTGCAGTGGCATTTAAATCGTTCATAGGAAAAAACAGTCATAAAAGAAGAAGGTTAAATTAGGGCTGAACAAAAGATAAGTCAAATCAATCAGATAAAACTCAGATTAGCAATACAGGAATGTATTTAAGCAAGCTGGGAATCACAATTATGGTTACCATAGCTACCTAGAATATAGAGCTTAATGTTTTACAAGTCAGGGAAATTGAAAATGTACTGGAAAAAGTTATTTGGTCTACTCTCCAATCTGTATCTTAATTAATAGATCTTTAGACCTCCACAGATGTTGAAATTCATTATACTTATGGGCAAACTGAAACAGTTTGCAGCAACTGTCCAACCACAGTATGGGGGTAAACACCTATCCACAAGCCTTTTAAAAACCAATGTTTACTTGAACTAATTTAGAAATAGCACTTTTTGTAGATTAACTGGCACAACGGGTCAATTCAAGTCTACATGACTCACGTAAGTTTTCTATACTATATTCATGATGTTTTCCAATTAAATTAACAGAAATATCAAATTTCTGTTAATTTCTTGTATTACTAGATCAAGGAATGAACATTAATCAGGAGACCATGTGCTCAATCTTCAAGCCCCAGTCATTTTGTGCTTGGATTATTGCAATAGGCTCTGTATGGGGCTACCCTGGATGAGCCTTTGGAAGCTACAGCTGGCACAGAGTGCAGCACTGAGGGCAGGTCTTGAGGCCCCAAGAATGGCCCATGTAACACCACTGCTCTGCAAGCTGCACTGGCTGCCGGTTTGCTTCCCAGCTGCAATTCAAGGTGTTGGTAATCATCTTTAAAGCCTTTCATGGCACGGGTCTGCTTCACTTAACAACTGTGATACTAACTTAATTCTGATGTGATTCACTTAATGACTGTGGCAAGATAGATAGTAAAATGTGGCAAAACTCAACAACTGTCTTGTATAGCAACAGAAATTTGGGGCTCAGTTGTGGTCGTAAGTTGAAGACTACCTATACTGCTATGAAAATTAACTAATTTGTTACTAATTTTATAGTGACTTAAAATGATTTTTAGCCAATGGTAGTATTATGTCATTGCTTGCACTCACTCAGTTAATATTAAATAAACTCTTAAAATCAACCTTAATTTCTGTCACTTATTTTCTTTTTAAAATGTGCAAATGTTTTACCAAATATCTTACCCTCTTTTACTTGTTGCTGTGGAACTCAAATCAAGATAAGAAAGTTTATGGCAATTCCTTGCCAAAGCTTGAACTCCAATATCACTCACGTCTTTACATCCATTAACATCAAGGTACCTGAAAGAATGCAAAAAGCAGTAACCTGACGTAAAAACTGGCTCCCTGTGTACTTTGGAGAGAAAAGATTTGAAAGAGCTAGGGTATTACTGCTACATGGTATGTCAGTAAACTAATTGGCTATTTAGAAGATAAACTGTTTTGGTAAGTATTGCTTGTCAGCATTTGAATTGTTCTTTCAACAAAGTAGCAGAGGAGTTATTTTGGAACAACATAAAGTTTTCAGGATCGTTCTGCTCATAATTTTCAACTTTTTCCCTTTTTTTCTTTCCTTAATTATCAAGTTTATAATTATTTGATCCTTTAGTGCTATTGTATTCATTTGTATTTTTATTACCATAGTGTTTATGACATTTAAACTGAAAAGAAAATATAGAAGCCTAGTTTCATGTGCAGTTTTTGTACAGAAGACTAAGGATGTTTCCATTGACATTTTTTATTATTGTTACATACACAACAATGTGAAATCATAGTTGCCACAATTCTTTAGCTGGTACTGACCTTCATATGCATTGATGTCTTCACAACAACCTAGGATGCTCTAATGTACTAATTGACTTACAACCATTTGTTTAGTAACTGTACAAAGTTACAACAGCACTGAAAGAAGTGACAGCACTTAATCGTTGCAACATCCCCATAGTCACATGATGAAAATCTGGGCACTTGGCAACTAGCCTGTATTTATGATGGTGCCAGCATCCCAGGATCAAATGATAGCCATTGCTTCTTGTTTTACCTTCAAGTGCTTTGGAGAATATATTGTGCCCATCTTCTTTGTGACAGCCTTTCAAATATTGGAAGACTACTATCATGTCACCCTTAGTCCTTCAGTTTGTTTGTTAGACTAGAAATACCCAATTCCTACAACTTTTTCTCATATTTTAGCTTTCAGACCCGTAATCATCTTTGTCACTGTTTTCTGCACTCTTCCTAGAGTCTCAACATCTTTTTTCTATTGCAGAGACCAAAAGTGGACACAGTATACCAACTAATATTTCATGTGATCTTGATACTATTTCTCTGTTTATGTAGCCTAGGCCTGCATTGCCTTTTTTGGCATCTGCAGCACACCGCTGGCTCATTCTTAAGCGTTTGACTATTAGATCCTCCTAGATCTCTCTCACAGTTACTGCTGTTGAGCCAGGTACCATCTTCTATACCTGTGCATTTGGTTTTTCTTGCCTAAGTTTAAAACCTTACTGTTTTCATTACTGATTTGCATTTTATTTGATAGGGCCCATTGTTCAAGTCTGTTAAGATTTTTCTGGATCTTGAGCCTATTTTCTAAAGTATTGGCTATTCCCCCTGGCTTGATATCATCTGCAAATTTGATAAGTTACCCTTCTATTCCTTCATGTAAATTGTCTATGAAGATGTTGAAGAGTACTGGGCCTAAGACAGAACCTTGGGGCACTCTACTGCATACTTCCCTCCATTTAGGTATAGTTTCATTGAGAACTATAGGTTGAGAGCAGCTTGTCAGCCAGTCACGAATCCAACTGGTGATAATGCTGTCTATCCCACATTTTTCTATCTTATCAGGAAATAAGTTGTGGTCTACTATATGAAATACCTTACTGAACTCCAAGTGTCCACAGTTTATCGCTGGTCTGCTAATTTAGTCACTTTGTCTTTGTACTCTGGCTCCCTCTCATGTATAATTTCCCCTTCCCAGCCTTGTGATTGCAAACCATGAGTAAGGCAACATTTTAAAAGGTCAAAGTGTGTCATCTTGGGAATAAATGCAGAAGGAAATAGGTATGAGTTGCAGTGATAGCAAAAGAAACATCAAGATACTGTCCATAATTTTAGCAAAATAAAGAAAAACAACAACTTCTTTTATCCAAAGCAAAGAAACATAACTATTACACTAAGGGGGAGCTACCAGTCACAGAGATGTGCAACTATAAGATTTCTTATCTCTTCTTTGATTAAATAGATTAGAAATGAGTTTCAGAACAAACTATTCTGCTAAACCCATACTTCATTTATTGAATACATGTTACTTGATTCCCTCTCTGAGTTTAAACTGTGATCAATAGTCTATGACTTTTAGCTTCATTTATAATTAGGTTCCAGTTCTTTAGTTCAAATTTATTATTAAAATATCATAATGTTAAGAATCTAATACTTTAAAATTTTACTTTTTAAAACCATAGCACAACAAAATGTTAAGTAGTTGCCACAGAAATAGTGCTAACCAGTTTGGACTTTTTATTCAATGCATTTGAGGCCACAAACAGCAAAAAGGCAAAACAAAATGTCAATGTAACTAATGATGTAACATCACTGAAAATTATTTAAATAATACTAAAATATATAAATTCAAGGACAAGTGCATTTCCAACATAATATCTTACCTGATCCTTGGCAAATAAGTGCTAATTTCAATTAGACTGATGTCAGTTATGTGAGCACATGAATTAAGAATCAAACAATCCAGTTTAGGACACTTCTTCAAAATACAATGTACTAGAGAATCGCTCATCTGCAGCCCAAGACAAGACAAATGCAGGAAATAAGCCAATGTGGAGGATTGTCTTTCAATAATAGAACTGAGCTATTCACTGCAAGTCAAATTCCTTATTCCCAGTACAGCTCCGGTATATTTTTTATAGATTAATGTTCAATGTGTATTACCATACATTTTCCCCATAACTCTTTTGATAGTTTTATATACAAGTCCACGGTATTACTTTCCTAACCCTTTTAGGAAAGTAGAGGGAATAAGAACATCTAAGGAGTGACTGATTCAAGAGTTAAGAGTGGGAAGTAGGGAAGTGATGTTCTTCTTTTCTTGGAGTCAGTCCCATTCAGAGTTAGTAGGCACAAGCCTGAGACTCTTGCTTTGTAAGATTTTCCTTAGGGTTTAATTGTATCCGCACTTCTATTTAACATCTGGGCAAAATTATCCCTATCAATACATGGATGAAAAAATGCTGTATATCTCAACTCTAGACTGAACTGGTGATGTGGTTGGGGCCCTATTCTAGAGACTGGATTATGTTAGTGTTCAGATAGGGGGAGAAAGGCTCAGGTCTAACCCAATCACGTCTCAGTGCCTAGTAATACAAAAAGTCCCATTGCCAGTAATATTAGACAATTTATTTATTTATTTTATTTATTTATACTTAAATTTATATACCGCACCTTCTCCTGAGACTCAGGACGGTTTACAGGGCGAGAATAAAAGCCTTTAGGGAAAGGCTTTAGGGAAAAGCTTTTCTTTAGGGAAAGCTTCATTAATCCCTGGAAGAAATAAATCTTTTACACTTAATAGGCTTATTGACTAAAATATACTAATAAAAGATTGTTGTAAAGATTACTGAAGCTTTCCCTAAAGAAGGAAGTTTTAAAGTGGAAAATAATTCCCTAGGACTGTAGGACACAGGGATGACTTGTTAATCTCAGTGTCTGAATGATAATATGTTTATATAGAATTTGCACCTATTTCCATAATATTTTGTGAATATTATGAATATTCACTTTAGTGTTCAGTTTCCAAATTTATATCCAGAAGACCGATTTATTGTTTTAAAAAGCAACATAAAATGTCAGTATTTTTCTATACTGAGAAGCCTATAAAGCCTTCATTGATTTAAAATTTTAAGTTGTCAACCTTTGACATATATATGATAAATTGAACCCAAGCAAAAAAAGAAATAATTAACAGAGGGAAATGAGTGGAATAAATAAACAGCTCTTACCATTTCTAGGCCTGTGACATTGAGGCTAGTAAGCTTTTGCAATGAGTTTACCATTTGCACTAAACAGTTCTGTGAGATTCTATGAATTCTGCCAATATTCAGAACCTCTATACCTGGACATTTAGTAGAAATTGATTTCAAGCATTTGTCCGTAATGGCTTGACAGCCAAACATTTCCAGTTTCTTAAGACTAGAAAAGAACATAAGGAAGTTAGTAATATCCTTTAATATTAGCCATTCAACAGTAATTGGTTTTTTAAAAAGATAAGTGTTTAAAGATAACATCACTCCCCTATTTTAACATGAGAAGCATATGAAAACAAAATACAAAATTACTGATATTATAATATTTGGACTGAACATGTTATTGATAAATTAATTGATAAACTAAGCAGGTAGAATTAACTATATTTTTGTATTGTTGCTGATTTCGGAAAGCACATTTCTTATATGATTTGATATAGCGCACATGGGATTATTTATTTGGCAATTTGCAATTACTTGTATGTAAAGAAAATAAGAACATATGTAAGAACCCTAGTAAGATGCAGGAGTCCTGTTAACTATAAACAATTAATAAAAATGCCCCCCCCTTCAAAATAGCCCTCTATGTGGAATTTCTCCAGTGAGTGATAAAAGTTGAGTTGGCCATATCTAACAGAGAAAATGAGACAGAAAAAAAGCAAAACAAATTTGCAGGCCTTGTTTAGGTGACACATTAACACAGAACATAAATAATTTTTAGGGCCTTGAAGCATCAGCATATAATTGTTGACATCTTGGGCTTGGCACAAGATAAAGCCAACATCATTCAAGGAAGAAAAAAGTGACTTGCCAGGATATTCTTGTGCCAAAATAAACCATAAGTGACAAATTAGCCTTAGAAATTTGGGCTGTTATTGAGTTGTTATTCAACTCAGACTCAGTAAATAGCCTCAGACTAGTAACTGTCTCTCAGCCTCAGTTCATTTTCCTGCCAGATCATATATTGATCTATCTTACAAGATTGCACAGTAGGGTCTAAGAAGCACCTAGGGAAAAAGATACACTTTCCTATCATTATTAAAAATTATCTTTCTCTATGTTTTCAGCCCAGATACTAGTTATTCCTGCTTCCCCACTCCACTAGTTTTTAGACCTTTCAACAGACATTCCCCTCACAAGTGGGCTCTGAACAGTATGGACAGTTGTCCACTAGAGAAGAGTAAAAAAATTCAAAAGGCCAGTGGCAAATGTACTTCAATTCTCCATAATTGGGAAAGAAAAAAGATTGTGTACAGTTTGTAGGAAAGAAAAAGAAAAATCAAATTGAGAGACTCTGGTTACCATCTGTTAGGTAACCAAATGGAAATATAAACAATGGGTAATGTTTGCACTGTATTTGGTTTTATATAAATATTTTTATTCAAGTAGATAACATATATTATACAATTCAAATTAACCATAAAGCTAACTGTAATTTAATGTTTTGTTTGTGTAGATAAAGATAACTTGTGCAGAGAGAAAGAAGTTAACTATCTCAAAGATGCAAATCTTATGTAGGTGAAAATGACACATGAAAATGAATCATGAAATAACATACAGTCAAGTTTGCCTTCGGCTTCAATGAGGTATGATTTTGTTTTCAAAAATAATAAGCCAGAGTCTGTATATCAACACTTATCACATCAACTTGTGATTTGTTCCAAAAAATAAACCATGATTTTCATCTTGAAGTGAATATGCATACAGTACTATGTTAAGACAAGAATTCAAGGCGAAGGTATGGTGGCTTCTTTTTTTTCTGTTGTACTTATTACAAGACCTAGATTCTTAAGGCATTCTGTGATAAAAATGCAAAATAATAAATAAGGCCTTCTTTTGAGGCTTCAGTGTTGCCAATATTAAAACAACATACCTCATGTGTGGCCAGAATCTGAAAACAACATTCAATACAGCAGAGTTTCTGACTAAAATGGTCCGACTGAGATCGGCATATGTGGGCCTGATTGGGGTGTATTGCAAGGGTGATACAGAAATATAATTTTATTCTATTTTACATAGTTATGTATTAAATTATTGTATTTTATCCTATAACTATGGTATTTTACCCTACTCTCATTTTTAAATTGTTTGTTTAGAATTTTATTGGTAGTATGTGTTTGAATCTGTATGTTGATGTGGCCTATAGGCTAATCGATCAATCAATAATACATTAGGCATTTATAAGGTTTTGTTTTCTCTTCTGAGACCAGAACTTATTTAAAGTACTGCAAGCTACAACATTTCTTCTAAGAAAAAAAATAATGACATATTAAACAACATATTACACAGAAATAATGTAGTATTGAAGCTCTTTTTGTCACTAAGGCAAGCCAAACAACCAATTCACATACAAGTTCAAATTGCTACAAAGTGCTTGAATGATGGCAACATGATTAACTTAAAATAAGATTTCCAACATTTACGGTCATCACTTGTAGTGCTTGTGGCATGTTTATGTTTCTTCCTGGAAACAAGCTGGCACGTATTTGCAGTATGAAAATGTTAGTGGTATCCAGTTAAAAAGTGAAATGACCAGAACAACAATTGGTTGTACATCAGCTGATGACAGCAGTGAAGATGTTTATGATTAAATAAAAGATGGGCTTGCCAAGTTGCTGACAATGGAGGCAACTATCTACAAAGAAGACAATAAAAAAGCAGAAGAGAATCAGGAACAAAAGACAGAGGACATTCTGTAATGTTGGAGCTCAAATAAAACTTTCTGAGAAGATTCTATGTCCGAGCCTTCAAAAGAAACACACTGTAGAACAAAATATAGGATACAGATCTTTGAAAGACAGAAAGGATGCAGTAGCACTTTTCAAGAAAATAAGGAAAAAACCTGGTGGTGTTACCTGGTTGGATAAGGAACATTTGCAAGAAAACAATTGAGCTTAGAGCGCACCAGGGACCTCACAGTTCAACCCTGAGCTACAAGTATTCTTCTACCATAAAAAAATATTCTTCTATCATAGGAAAAAAGTTATACTGATCTGTTGTTATAAAGAACTGAAACAAGCATACTATATGTTAACAGAATCAGTGAGCTTGTGAAGTACTGTATGTTAAGTACCAGGAGTAAGAATCAGGAATCTGAAAGAACTTCCAAGATTTAGCAAGTTCACAAACAATCATTGCTTCTCCCAAGCTGTACAACATACGGGCACATATGTACAGCTATAATCATATCATAATTTAACAGATAAGGAAGGGAACTCAATAATCTAGTCTTTTAATTTATTCATTTATATTTTCATTTATTCAAAGGGAATCCACAGAAAACCCTTCAAAAAAAGACAGATGAATGACATGGTGTCCAAGAGAGAAAGGTTTGTGGGATCAGAGTCTGAATTATCCAGATAATGGACTATTGAAACACTATGCACTGCAATCCACAAAGGTTAGTAAAAGTAGCTTAAGCATAGTAAGCTCTTTTTTTCTGTCGCAATAGCAGGGCCTTTGAAACTACCATACTTAATAAAAAAAATCAGAAAGTTATTTTATAAAATTTGTGATTTGGGTCTATGCATTAATGTTCAGAATATGGGAAATAAAATAAGATGATGCTCAGAATATGGGAAATAAAATAAGATGAACGTAGTAAAAGAAGCATATTAAGAATAATGAAAACCTGGGTCGTATGATTTCTACAACTAGAATAGAATTGAAGAACACGATTTATTCAAAAGGAAGCTATAGAAATATTAAAAGACAATTGTTTAGTGATACTACACTATACTGGATTCAAGTATATGGAGGAATGAACGAAAGTAATACTGATGACCACTATCACAACATGAGCACAAAGAAAAGATGTAAAAATAAACTGTAGAATTTCCAAAGATACATAGAATAATTGTGATGGGGGGTTTTAATTACCCTAACTTATGCTGGGGGATATATTTTATCAAACATGGCCCACAAAATTTCTAACTTATTTTGTTGACAATTTAATTATTAAAAGCTGGGAAAAGGCACAAAAGCACAGTATCAGTTATTCTTGATATTAGCCATGACAGGATTTAAGTTAAAGGCTGGTAAATTCTACTGAATTGAGACGGAGATCCCTTCCTAAGGAGCAGAGAAGTTTGTTAAGTGAACTAATTACCAAACTAATTGTGGTTTTGGCAGCAAAAAATAAAGTCCAATTTTATAGAAATTAGGAAATGTCTCGTGTAACTTTCTAAATTAAAGCTATGAAGATTCAACCACCTTGTACTGTATTTTGATTTACACTTTTCATTGGCATATGCCTTACCTTTTTCCATGCTTTTCAATCAAGGCCATTACTGATTCATTGGTAATCTGGCATCCATTAGCAGAAAAACACTGCAAACTAAAGGAACATTAGCAATTACTTGCATTTTTCATATAATAAAGTGTTGTGCAGTTTAGTTGATTTGAGCCTGCTTTTTGTATTGTAGATGTTGACTTTTTGATGTGCAGGAAAATGCGAACATTTCACATATCTATGCACAAGAATTATTTTTTTGTCAATTATCTTAATTCTCTTTAGTTACTTTTATAAAGTATTTTCTTCTATAAAACATCAGATTTTCTTACAATAACTATGTTCTGATTAGGAAACTATAAGATGTGGTCTTAAATATAGGCACCTGTACTGATCTCATTTATTTTTTATAGTAAATGAAACAATATTGCAGATATTCATCATGCTAAATTATAATGTGACTTGTTTTCACCTTAGCAGATTTAGGGAATCATACATTACAAGTTCATACCATGTGTGAATCAAACCAAATAACTTTTTAAAAAGCAGAATTTTTTTTAAAAACTTGATTTAGAGCCCAATCATGAATTTAGTCAAGTTGAACCAAAGTTTAGTTAGTATAACCAAGCAGGTATATCTAGTTAAACTTCAGCCCCACCTTAATCAATAAGCTTTCTCTGAAGTAGATATTAAAAGTAGCATATATTAAATTCCAAAATTTGATATTGTGCTTTAATGAAAAATAAGCAATTATCTTTTACTGGATTAATTACATCTAGGAAAACCAGTATGGATGCTTGTAATTTCCGTCAAACCTATTAACATTACAGATTAAACATCTTCCAATTTAAATCCTAACTTTCCTCATTTTAGATGATGAATGTCAATAGAGAGATGTCCAACACTGGATACTGAAGGGGGGGGGGAAAGGAAGCTTGCATCAGCAGATATTTTTATTGTTGTTTATTTATTGTATTCTTGGTTACAAATAAATACATTAAAAACAATTTTAAAATGGCAGACCAAGTTGAAGAGTAAAGATGGCAAGGATGACAAAAAAACCTCCCGAGAGGAAGAAGAATAAATAAATTGCCAAATGGGACTTCATGCATCTTTGCAAAAAGACTTGGGCAGAGCCAAGTTTTTAAGGCCCTTCAAAACACCAGCTAAGTGGGGCTGTCCAGAACTCGGGAGTGACCTCAATCCAAAGAGCAGGCACTGAGAATACACATTTATAGGGTTCCAATGCATGGTATGGTTTAACTTAAGGACCCTGGAGTGTGCCAATCCTGCCAGATCAAATTGGCCAGGCAGATAATGTGGAAGACAATGGCCTCTCAAGTAACCAAGCCATAAGTCATGTCAACTTTTATAAGTAATAACCAGCATCTGGAAACAAACTTGCTTGTACAGCTCACAAAGCAGAGATGCAACCTGCCCTGCTGCATTCTAGATCATTTTAAGCTTCCTGGTGTCTTCAAGGGAAGACCTCATGCAGAGAGTGTTGCAGTAGTCAAGCCATGAGGTGAAAATGGCATAAGTGAGTGGAATCATCAGGGGAAACACCCCAATTAATAGAATACTAGCAGGGAAGAGAAAAACAGGAAAATAGAAATCAACAATAAATTGCCATAAATTACTAATGTTTTATGAATAGGACAGAATAGTGTGATGAATGAAACAGAAGTATTCTGGTAAAAAGCAGGGCAAGGCATTCCAAACTGCAAGAAACTCCTATGTAATCTTAGATATAATTAATCTAATTGGCCTTACCCATTTGCAACTGATTATACAAAATGATGGTAAAAGGTGTTTTCAGGATGTTTTTCTTAGATACCTTCTAGAACCTTTGACTAGGGCATCGAGTCCAAAATCAGTAGCTCCTGTCCAACTTATATCTACAACTGCCAAATTATGGCAAAAGGTGCTTGCATGAAGCAGAATTCTGTCTCCTTTATATCCAGAACCACTGCAGTTTTTTATATTCAGTTCCTAAGTACAAAAGGTGGGGGGAGGAAATTGCAATGAATTGACTGAAACAGTTGTTTTTATTAGCATACCCTATACATCAATCAGAATTGTTTATTTTTTATTGTAGGGCAGTGCCACACTTCAGTTGTAAAGCAAAAATGGTGCTTGGAAATTGCAAGCTGTCAGCAATTCCTTAAAGAAGCTGCTTCTTTTCCTGGAATCTCACAACTGCAATGTGATCCTGGGAAAAAATGTGTTTGGTTTAAGAAATTGCTGAAAGATGCTCCATGCAAACCTATGTATTCTCTAAATCATACCTTGAATCTAAAACACCCACCCAATTCTATTGTTTATGTTTACAACAGGATAGTTAAAAGAAAATAAAGTTTATTACAATAAGCTTCCTTTCAAATTAAATTCTAGACAATTTTTTTTGTAACAATCAAATCAAAGAATTGAAAATTCATAAAGATTATTCAAATTTTTTTACTGTTGCTTCAACTTCATGTTCTGTGCCTCACAGCAACTATTCAATTCTACATAGTTTATGAGAGACAAAAGAAAGAGAGGAAAAGGGAGGGGGAAGACACTGTATCTGCAGTTTTTAATATATTTTTGTTCTTTCCAGTTCTTCTGTCAGCTTCCATAATCATTTCTCAGAATGTTTCTACTGCAGGGATAAACAAAAACCCGCTCTTGATCTCAGTAGCGGTAACGATATATAATTTTGGAATGACTCAGGAAGATACTGTCCTGCAGAAATTTAACAATAAATCAAACATTGCTTTCCTTTATAATTTGTATTAATTCTATTTATAATGTTATTAATTTCTAACTTTCCATTTTGTAGTTAGATAAATGTACTGTCTGTCATAATCTTTTAATAAGAAAATAGCCTCCCCTTTAAGATGACTTTTCTCATCTTAAAATGCCATCTGAACATTAATAAATCTGACTGGGATGCTGATACTAGATGGGCGATGACAAATGACTCATATAAGAAAATATTTCTTGAAATAGAAACAGGGTTAATTAATTTGAGTTGAAATCTTGGTGCTTCTAGCTTGACATCTTTAATTGATTGGATTTCATTTTCCAATCTC
>JANHFQ010006480.1:34823-47502 GCA_032468035.1 Aparallactus werneri | reverse complement strand
ATCCAGTTTTTAGGTTCCTTGATTCATCAAGAAATATCTTTTGCTATTCTTCTTGGCTGACATTAAATCCTGTGACCATGTTGTCCTGCCATTATTTGCACAGGAATCATACATTCATAGTCACATCTGTGAATAATGTATTTTGGGATGATACTGTTAAAGTGAGGCTTAACCAATAGGACAGCATTGAAAACTTATCTTAACATACAATGCTATAAATATTCTACAGATGAAAAGATGTTAAATAAAATTAGAAATCATGATTTGCTTCCAAAAACAGTGAGAGTTGTTGAAAGTATGTTTGACTGAAAAATTGGTGGGTGGGGACAGGAATGGCAGAGAAAAAGATTTAACACAAACAATTTTTGCTTGCATTTCTTCTCTTTAACTTGGAGCTATACATGACTTACTACTGGATTTAGAATTTAATTTTTCTTTCATTTGCTTTCATTTTTTAAAAGATCAGCCTATACTCTAAAGCCGTGATGGCGAACCTATGGCATGCATGCTACAGGTGGCATGCAGTGCCCTCTCTGTGGGCACATGAGCTGTCGCCCTAGTTCAGCTCCACCATGCATGCGCATGCACCTCCCACCAGCCAGCTGGTCATCAGATCTCTGCTGCACATGCGCGGGGCACATGTGCGGGACATGCGTGGGGGCCATGTGTGCATGAACGGGGCGCATGCAAGGAGCAGCGCACACATTGCATTTTGGGGGTTTGGGTGCACACGCTTTGGGCACTCCATCTGGAAAAGGTTAGCCATCACTGCTCTAAAGTGATAAGTAAAAAAGGCTAAGCAGACATTCTAATTCAGTATTCTTTTATACAGCTTATACAGCATGCAGAATTCTTCTTTTAACACAGTATTTCTTTTACTTCTAATACAAAGAATACAGTCTCAACCTTACTGTGAGAAATATATGACAGCAGTTCTGGCCTCAAACCTCAAAAACAAAACAAAATGTTTGCTTGTTAAAAATGAATAATATAACCAAGCTATAATGAGTTAGAGAGGCCACAGAAGTGGAAATAACTTACAGTATTTTATCAGGAATCAAATGCACAGATAAAAGAAAACCAAGGGAAAGGAAGAATAACATTAGAAATTGATTTGTCTGTATTCTATTCGATTTTTTTATTTTATCTCACAAAGACGTAATTGTTGAAGTTTCATTAACTCAGGGTAAATTTTTCTCAATGGAATCTATTCACACTTTCAACTGAAAATCATTAAATGGCAAATAAACAACATAATGATCTTCATCAAATGTGAACAATCCTCTCATCCTTACCTGGAATCTACAAAGGCAGTCATCAGCAATATCCATGCATTTTTTTTGAAAGTATCTGTCCAATTTTCTATTAGAAAGAAAATCACTAGATCACAGGTATCAAACTTGATCACGTCAAGTGATGTATTGTGACGTATCACATTTTTTGCCTTTGCGAAGCTGGAGTAGATGTGGCTTATGCGTGATACACCCGGCCCACGGGCCACCAGTTTGACAGGTTTACACTAGATCCTTCCCCAAATTCTTCAAACACAACAAACTCTAGGTAAGTCTCACCTGATAATAATTGGCCCAAAGAGTGGAAAACTTGCATCCCTTAACCTAATTTCAAAAACCTTTTAAGCAATCCGATTAGCCCTTTGAGTCTTTGGAGGAAAGGCAGAAAGGAAAGGACAGATTCAATTGGCCATCCCAGACCAACACCATCTCAAGTAAAATCCCTGTCATTGGCCTGAACAAAACAAGGTTATCAATTAAAACACAAAACTGGCATAATAATGGTAATGAAACATACATAGATGCAAGCTCACAATGCATTGGTTGATCTAAAGGCACTGCTGCCAACCAACATACACAAAACAATCATTATAATATTTTCCATATCTTGCCACCCTCAAAATAAAGATAAAATGCCCAAAAGACCTACCATTCAGTGGTCAATGCCATTCTCCCCACAATAGCAATGACAAAGATGAAACCAAATGTTTCTCCAAAGCACCTGAATAACAGTTAACCCAACTACTCTATAAAAAAAAAAATCATAGGAGATATAAATTCTTGACTAAGCTCAAGCCAAGCAAGTAAAAGCTTCATAGGCAAATTCTTATGTGAACCAAATGATGAACAACTAGCAACCATCTCTAAGCTACAAATAATGTAGGTGATGAATATCTAATTTGAAAAATCAGCAAGGAAATGCTGGACTTGGCATTTTCCTAATAAGGAAACCAAGAGTGGGAGCCTGGTTAGCTGAAAGAGCTAACTGGCTTTGTTTTAAAATAAATCATACTACATATTAAGAGCCATGGTGGTGCAAAATGCAGTACTGTAGGCTACTTCAGCTGGTTGCCAGCAGTTGGATTCTGAGCAGCTCAAAGTTGACTCAGCCTTCCATCCTTCCGAGGTCAGTAAAATGAGGACCTAGATTGCTGGGGGCAATATGCTGTCTCTGTAAACCACTTGGAGATGACTGTAAAGCACTGTGAAGTGGTCTATAAGTCTAAATGCTATTGCTATTAGGCATAGAAAATTATCACAAATGTTAAAATAGTACATAGACTCAACATAAATAGTGTAATAACAATAGATACAACTGTTCTTAAAAAAGGATTTTGAAAAAAATGGGAATCATAACCTTAATGCTATCCCAACAATAAGAATATCTCATCAGGAAACTCAAAAACTGCATAGCAGCAGCAAAAATTCAGACAATAGTTGAAATAAACTTTTGCATTAGCAACAAAGGTAGAGAAGAGGAAGGAGGTCAAAGGAGAAAATACACTTTACAGGATTAAATTCTATAAGCAGAAATGCAAAGTGAAGCTAAAAGAAAACTGAAAATGACTGAATTACAACTTGTGAAAACAAGGAAGAGGTGAGAAGCAGCATTTTAAAATGCCAGAAGGAAATGTAACAGTAAGAGGGGCCTTCAAAGAAGGATGATACCAGCACAACTGATCAATGAATATTTGAAAAATGCAAGCATTTTCATATTATGATCTTTGCCTCAAAAAAAGCCATGTCCAAACACTAACATTTATTAAAAATTCAACAGTATCAAAAATCAAGCTAGATGACGTTTTTCATACAATTTAACAGACAAAATCAGGTAAGACCAGAGGGCCACACATTATTTATTACCTTTGAGTTTGCAAAGCTAATAAAGCAACTGACCACATTCTTTAATGACTACTTAAACACAGGTGACATCTCTGACCAATAGAAATCTTCAAAGACAGTTCTTATATTTAAAAAAGGGACTCCAAAAGTTTGCTAATTATCATCCAACATAGTTTCTCATAAACTCAAGTTCATTAATGTTATAATGATCAAAATGTGAAAAAACTAGTTATGAAAGGAAACTTTCACAAAGGATATTCAACCATCAACAATCCCCCTACACAATTAACCAGTTAATGGAACAAACAGGAGAAATCTGCGTCCCTATACTTTGCATTTGCTCACTGTCAAAAAGAATTTGACAGTATATAAGTGAATGCAATCAGAAATGCATTGAGAAATCAAGATATCAATAAGAACTACACCCAGTTAAAAGAAGGCGGCTCAACGACACTACTTACTTTTACAGTCCATCAACATCCTATTACATGAAGTTGTCCAACAAGTGACACAATCTCTCTGAAGCTTTTCACAATGGCTCTTGATGAAATTTTCAGATGGCTCAATTGGGCAGATAAAGGCAAGAAGCTCAGCTACCTGCAGTTGTAGCTGACGATTCTGAAATCATCAGCTACAATGTCCAAGAGGCGAAGCAGCAGCTAATTGAGTTTAACTGCCACTTAGTAAACAGAGTAGTTGGCTTGGAAATCAGCAGGAAAAAGATTAAACAATTGCAAAATTTATTCCATGAAAAAAAACAACTAGAAGATGAGTTGACAAGGGATGTGAACTCCTACACCCCACATTGGCTGGGAATCAATGCCATGCACACAGTGAACGAATAGATTTTGTACCAAAGAATTATAGCATGACTCAGCTTTAACCACACAAACCAATCCTGTACCATGTGGAAACCATCAAAGCAAGTGCAGATATTCCAACCCATGTTTATTCCAATAATGATCTACAGCATGTGACCTAAGAAAATCCAAAGTAGAGAAGCTTCAAGTAACCTAGTGTAAAATAGGAAAGTGAATATTTAAGATCTTGCTCAAAGACTGAATCCAAAATACAGAAATTTGTATCAATATTTAAGACATTGACAAAGTTGTTTGCCACCAGCTACTTAGAACTCCATCTGAAATCAATCTTGGAATTTTCCCTCACAGTAAATGATGTATTTCTAAAGATCATGTGTATGTAATGTGTGTATATGTATATTGGGCATATGCCAAAAAACACCCCAGGTCAAAAATTATCAATTAGTTAATAACTGATTAATACTCTAAATGAAGAAACTCATTTTGTAAAACTAAATGAATGTTTACAAACATTATTCTCTTGAACACCTATATAGCTATATATATAGTATAACCTATATAGTATAACTTTATAAAGACCCTCCTCTTCTTCAGCAGAAATGAGAGAAATTGAAAGAATACAAAGAAAACAAGAGAAAGATAGAATGAGGAGAAAACAATGGGAAGAGAAGAAAGAAAAACAAGGCAAAATTGAGGCAAGAAGAAATAAACTGTAGAAAGATTTAACTTGTCCCTTTATTGAACACACAAACATAAACTTATGCATGCTTAAAGTTCAGGTATGTGCCTCCACCTGCTGCAAGCATCTTCCCTTTGATAGTGTCTCCCTCTACTTGGGGGAACACAAGATGAAATCCTTCACTGCAAATTATTATGGGGTTAGAATTTTGATTCTTTTTAATGGATATGGTATTTAATCCAGTAACTATTTACTTAACAATATTCAGACGCACAAATTTCAATTTCTATAATTCACATTTTAAAATACACTCTACACAAACAATAATTATATGTAAATTCCTTGAAATATTACAACACTTTGGTTTGACTATTCATAATCTTCAATGCAATGTAACATGAAGGTTTCAGACACTAGGAAAGAAAAAAATATTTTTCTTTTTTACGTTAAATCAAATTTATAAATTTATGATAAATTTATCATCCAATATTTAGATGCTCAGTATGTCAGTTTTTAACCCAAACATTCTACTAATATGGGATGGTTCAGTGAGATGGCACATTATTTGTTGTTTTTCACAACTTTGCGTAACTGGGTTTGAAAAGTTACATTAGTTCTCAAATGTGGAAACATAATTGGATATAATAAACATATTTCTTAGTTTAATAACTAAATTTAATCTTTGCTATAGCCTTCCTAGCAACATAGTGAACTAGAATCAGCACGTTACTGTACAAAAAACATGAATCAGAATTCTGATAACAGGTATGGTTGACTACATGAAAAAGCTTATTCCTCCCTGAATCAAACAGTAAGATACTATAGAAGGTCCTTTATTATTCAGAGCCATAATCTGTCTTTTTAATATTGGTAAAAGAGAATTTTCCATTCCTATGACAGCTTAAGGTCTTTTTGATTAAGTAGTCAAACACTATGAATACTTTTTATTCCAGTTGACAGAATGTAATAAAAACTCACCTGTAGAGCAGATAAAAATGTGCTCATCTCTTCATAAACAGCATAAATTCTTAATAAAAATAATTTTAAAACATCCTTAGACACTGACATGCAGTTTTCTGAAGCATGCTTTGTCTTAATATGAAAGCATTTTTCAGCCATATGTAAATGATATGATTGAGATATTATGCAAAAGTTATAATTTAAAAGATCTTGGCATCTAAAGGTATACAAGAATGTAAAAGAACAAATCCTGCTTTTGAAACATTTCTGCAGACAAACTTATCTAACAAGAGAATTTATTAAAGATTTCTCACAGGCATTCTGAACCCACATTTGATTCTTTTCTTGCTGTAACTTCTTACTGTATTCTGCAGGTGAATTTTTGTCCCACAGATATGACAGTAACTGTATATTGTAGCCATATAACAAAACATATACAACGAAGCAAGTCATTTAAATAAATCATGAAATTGGAAGCTTCAGTGCCAGTATGCCAGAGAAAAATAAACTATACAAATTGGTTTCTAACATCTGTAAAATTTATTATTTAAAAAAAATAGCAAAAACATTATTACATTGGACGAAATGCTTATGGCCAAAGTCTTCAGTTTTCAGACTAAACTTAGTTTCACTTTAATTAAATAAGTAGTTTACAAATTCATGCATCCCAAATATTTCAAATTAAAAATACTTTTTAAAAACTAACAGCTTGAAAATTTCTTCTAAAAGTCATCATCAAATAATAAGGCAATTTTGCGTCTGTTATAAAGAGTTTAATGTTGAGATAAAAGTGAAACTCTAACTCAAGGGTGTCAAACTTGGGTCATCATGGTATCATCATGTGATGTATCAGGACTTTTCCCTTCTTCGTTAAACCCGGCAGCGGCAGGGCTAGCATGTGACACATCCGGCCCACGGGCCTTGACTTTGACACCCCTGCTCTAACTTCTCTTTCAAAGAGCAGTATGAACCAAAACTTTAGCTCCATCACATAGCCCACACTCTTGGTCAGCTAGTAATGCAGCCCCACAAGATAGTAAACTTTTAACATTATTTGATTTATATACATTATATATTTTACATGTGTCCCAAGACAATTTCTCTTCACTCAGTGTGGCCCAGGCAAGCCAAAACATTAAGACACCAGAATGCTAACCAGTCTATTCCTAGAAATAATAGAGTGATAAAATAAAATAAAAATACCCCAGATTTACTGCTATAATGAATATTCAGTTTATTTAACATGAATAAATTTCCCTTGTTTGGTAAGTTTTTACGCTGTTGAATACTTGTTAAATTTTGTGTTCATAGGAATTCTAGATTTTGTCAATAATTTCTAAATTTGTCTTTATATTACAGTGATGTTTAGGTCACAAGTTTCCATTCAAAATTGAAATTAGGCCTAATTCAAATGACAATTCCAATATACCGTATTATTTTTTTCTACAGGTCAGAGCATAAAGATAGTTAACAGGCTGACAGATAGTATGCTTAAGAGCATAATGTCACACATATAGAAGCTTAAACATATCTGCAATACATGGATTTTGAAATATAGTCCTCGACTTACAACCACAATTGAGCCCAAAGTTTATGTTGTTAAGTGAGACATTTGTTAAGTGAGTTTTGTCTCATTTTACTATTTGACACAGTTAAGTGAATCACTGCAATTAAGTTAGTAACATGGTTGTTAAGTAAATCTGGCTTCCCTGCTGACTTTGATTATCAGAAGGTCACAAAAGGTAATCACGTGACACGAGGACACTGCAATTGTCTTAAATATGAGTCAGTTGGCAAGTGTCTGGATTTTAATTACGTGACCACAGGGATGCCACAACAGTCGTGTGAAAAATGCTCATTACTTTTTTCAGTGCCATCGTAACTTTGAACAGCCACTAAATGAAATGTTCTAAGTGGAGGACTACTTGTATACAAGCGGCAGAAATGCATCAAGAAGATTCTGTATCTGCAGTATGTATTGTTGAGTTACTTCTATATCACACATCACTTCCAGAAAGCATGCTTCTACAAAAAAAACTACATATCGATTACTACAATTCTTCAAAATGTAAATATGTAAAGAAAACGAAACCCATGTTCCAAACCTGTATGACCATCTACTTTTTAATGTATAGTAGAGCACAAGTGTCTCCAACCTTGGCAACTTTAAGCCTGAAGAATTCTGGCAGTTGAAGTCAGCCAGGCTTAAAGTTGCCAAGGCTGGAGACCCCTGTAGTAGAGCATAGGAGGTGAATCAGACCAAAGGCCTTTTAAGTCCACCATTTCGTTCCTATGGGAAGGCTGCAGGCACAACTACAAGCACTCTCCCAATTCATATGTCCAGAGGCCTAAACAATCACCAGCAGCCATTTCAATAGAAGACACTGGGCTAATGTAGAAGTAGAAAACCAGCCTGTGTTTGAAACGACTCCATACCTTCCTTGCTAAACTCCAAGGCCTGCTAGCACATGAGGACTGTGCTCAAAACAGAAGTGCAGATTTCACCCCTTTTTGTGGGTTCCTTTCTAGACAAAGCTGAGGTCCCTCTCAGGCCTCCAGGAATTACATCGGTCAGCCTCCCCCTCTGAAGGGCCGGTATCTATCCAGGACACGCTGACCGGGAAGTAAAACCCGTTTGAGGCACACTTCTCTCCGCAAACCCACCTGGAAGAAAAACGCTCCAACTTCCTAAGTCCGTGTCCAATCCCTTTTTCAGGCCTTCGGTGAGGCAACAGCTCCCGGCCCGCGCCAGCAGCTGGGCCAGTGACTGTGCAGAAGCGCCGCGCGCTCTCCCGGCTTTTGGGCGGCCTAAGCGCCGCCGGTAGGAGCCGGGGGGATGTCGGTGCTTCCCTCGCCGCCGAGTGGTGGTACCGGCCACGCCCCTCCCCCTGCATAGATCTGGCTCCCCGCCTCACCTGCCGGATGCTGCTTGTTTCTGGCACCGCGAACTCCTCCTTCTCTTTCGGGGTTTTCACGGTGACTTTAATGATCCGCGGCTCAGATGCTGAGGCAGACGCGGCCGGGACGGGGGGATCGGTGGGGCTCTGGGGCCCAGGAGGGTTCTCGCCGCTCTCAGACATGGCGCGCGCGGGGCGGGTGGACGAACGGCGGGGCGGCCTCCTGTGCTCGTTAGCCAAGCCGCGCAGCGAATGCTGGGTAAGGTCGACCCTCTCCTCTCTCCTCACCGCCTCGCGCGCGCGCTCACCCCACCACTATAAAGCTCTCCCACTCTCGGAGAGTTCAACGGAAACAGCCCGGCTCAATTGTGGCGCCTACTGATGACGTCACGGATCGGGGAAGTTACTAGAAAAGAAGAACTGACTTGGCCGGCGCATGAGAAATCTAACAGGGCTACGCGCATGCGTAGAATGAGACGAAGATGGTGAGAGCGCGTGCGCATTGGGCTTTTACTTTTTACTGCGCAAACGCAGTTCAACTGAAAGGCCTAAGTTGGCATTGTTAGGTGAGCAGCTACTTTGACGTTGTCGGGAAGTCCTTGCGCCGCTTGCTGACGTATTTTTTGACGACTCATGGATGGTTGTGGCGCAGTTTTTTGGCTGGTGTTTGCTTCGTGGAAAGCTTTGCATTTTAAAAGCGAAGAGAGTGTTTCTTTAGTGCTCTCTCCAAGTGGTTCCGGGGGAGGAACTGTATTGAAGTTTCTAAAATCATTATTCATACTTATTTAAGAACGCCCTTGAAACTTTTATTTGATCTGATTAAATATATATCGGCTCAGGAATACGTCTGAAGGCGTAACTCTCTGGAATTGGAATCCACAATCCACAATGAATTATAAAGCCAACAAGAGAAATTGATGCTCCAAATACAGGGATCCTGCTTGTGCGGTGGCCAAATCTAGCTAGGATCAAATAGGATGCAGAAGGGTCTGGGGAATATCCTTCGGGAGCCTTTCGGGAGTGGGCGGCATACAAATGTAATAAAGAAATTAATATAATGAATAATAATTTTTGAGGTGAATGGCATGTTTATTCTACCTGAAGTGTTGTTTTCAAAGGGTATATTGCTTGCACTTTCACATTACATTCCAGTGGCATAAAACATTTAGTACTATTGAATTTTGGCAATTCAACTTGAAAGTACTGAGGAGTATTTTAAAAAGGCAAGTTGGGGCCACATAATTCTTGTGGATTATCTACTTCCAAGCTACTAGCAAGGTGGTGGTGGTTATTACAAAGTCGTGTCTCACAGACAACCTTCCTCCAGGCCTTCCTGTCCTCTACCATCCCCCCAGAGTCCATTTCTCAGACTGCTTCAGTGACTCCATCCAGCCACCTCATTCTGTCAGCCCCTTCTTTTGCCCTCAATCGTTCCCAGCATTAGGCTCTTCTCCAGTGAGTCCTTCCTTCTCATTAGGTGGCCAAAGAACCACAATTACACATACTGAATAAGTTGTGCAAATCTTCAAAGAAGCAATTTATTTGAACAAAGATTGGACTGATGGCCAATTTTGTATCACATTTCTATGAAATGCTGTGATAGCCGCTTCTAATTGAGAGAGCAGTTGTGACATTTCACTTGTCAAAGTGGGTTCTGGATATATATAAAACCACATCTGTTGAAGCTGACTGACAGATCAGACCTATTGCAACATTGCATGAAGATGGAACACCTCAACTCTAAGAGGCACTTGGGAATGCATCTCTATGAAGCAAAGAACCACATTAAGACAGATCAACGTGATAGACTAGTCAAATTTTGTTTAGCTATTATATGAACCCAGCCTGTGTGGTTCAGTTTAGAATCCAAAAAACTGGACGGATTAGCCCATGATTAAAATACCTATTACTGTACCATGTATTTTAGCTAATCCACATTTAATACACTTGAGAATCAGTCTTAAAGGTATGGTAGCATAACACAGCGAAGATCAAAATCACCTTTACATTTTCTGTAGACTAAATGTATTTTTCACTAAACATAAAGGTGCTTTTTGAAAAGGCAACTGGACTTACTTGGTACAATGGAACCTCGGTTCACGATCACAATTTGTTCCATAACTTTGGTTGTGAATCGAGTTGGTTGTGAAGTGAAACAAATTTTCCCATCGGGTTGTATGGAAATGCAATCAATCCGCTCCAGACCCATATGAACTCTATTGTTTTTTAAAGATTTTGAAGCACACAAATACAGTACTGTAGTTAAATATGCCACAATGCAGAGTAACTGTAAAATCCTTTAATACAAACACTTGAGAAAACCATGAACAACAGAGAAAACTGAGAAAACAGTCGATTCTGAGTGAGAGAGAAGTTGCGGTTTTGTGGGAGAGTCTGCCTCCGCAATGCAAGGACGCTCTCCTTCAGGTGTTTTCTCTCGAGATTTCTTCGTCCTCAGGAAGTTTCGTTGTGAACCAAGGATTTGGTTGTGAACTGAGTTGAACATTTAGCTGATTTTTTGGTTGTGAACTGAATTGGTTGTGAACAGAAGCAGTTGTGAACTGAGGTTCCACTGTATTTTGCCTTGAAAGTGTTTTGCTTCTAATCCAAGAACTTGGACAATGGTGACATGAATGATAGAATCTCCATTTAAAGGAAAAGAACAATTCCACTTTGCTTCGTATGAGATTATGAGAACTACGGTAAAACTGAATTATCATTGTCTATCTAGTTCTTTCCTGAACCATGCCTAAAGAGCAGACAGCTTACTTAGCAAAGATTTAGTCTTTATTACCTGATATCATTGCAAACAATAGACATCTAATAGGAAAACTTGCTTCCTTATTTTAGGAGAGCTGCATTTCTATTGCAGCTATAAACAACTGTATTCAAATGGGTTTATAAAGTATGTTAAAACTAAAAAATAGAAAAGTTAAATGTGCATGTTATTTAAAAGATTTTAATAGAGATTTGTCTGTACCAATAAAAGCTCAACTATTGCATAAGTGACAGCTGATGGTAAAAAGATAACATTATATTATAATCTTGTTTATACTAGACCCCCAAAATATTTGTGTTGTGTTAAAAGTGTTTATCATTTTTGCCTTTACAGCTGATTGAATTCTTTTTACAAACCACATGCTTTGAGCTAGATCACAGTATTACAACATTCTTTTCTGTCTTATTTCTTCCCTCTAAGACAACCCAAATATTATTTGTAACTGCCCATCACTAAAACACACACACACAAAAGATAAAAATAATTAAAATGTTAAAAGGTAAAAACTATGAAAGAAGAGCCATTAACTATTATTTATTTTTCAATGAAATTATACATAGTATACTAGAATAATAAAAATGACAAAATTTTGATTGATGAAAAACTAGATCTGCAGCATTAGAACACAGAGCATTAATGTATTTCATTTCCAACTTTAACCAGAATAGCAATATACTGAATTAACTGTTAGTTAATTAAACTTTAATCACTACCCCTTACCTCCCCTCCAAAAAACCTGCATAGTTAAGCAGTAGTATAAATATACATTTCTGCAAAACCCTGAAAATCAATATTCCTCTTTTTGGCTCTGAATTTAGTATAAAGGAAATCATCTGCCCTGATCAGATTCCGAGTTTCTCTTCCCTTTTCTTCCACCCTGAAAAAACAGAAATGAAGGGGTATTTGAATTAATAATGATAATGAGGGAGGAGAAGAAAATACAGTATGTTTTTAAGACGTCTGTACAGCATCGAAAAGTACTGCTATTCTCACAAAAGCATACTAAAAAAGAAAATTCTCTTTAAAAAAAACCTCTTCTGAGCTGCTGACCTTTGTGACAAAAAATTCAAATCAAGTGAAGTTAAAGGTACAGATAGTCCTCAAATTAAGACAATTTGTTCACTGTTCAAAGTTATGGTAGCATTGAACAAATGGTGCTTATAGCCGTTCCCCCAAAATTATACTGTTGCAGTGCCCCTGCAGACTTTTGATCAAAATTCAAGCACTTTGCAATTAACCTGCACTGACAACTGCAGGGTCGATTCAACTATCTGCACAGTGGTCCAAAGAGCAGCGAAAGATGGACTTTTCATATTGACCGAATACTTATTTTCCACCATAATGTGCAAATAAATTCTTTAAAACTCAGACCATGTGATATTCTAAATTTGTGTTCTCATTTTGTCTCT
>JANHFQ010006480.1:23353-34723 GCA_032468035.1 Aparallactus werneri | reverse complement strand
TATTGTTTTTGTCAGTTGATGAGAAGTTGTTGTGTATTTGGGTAGGTTGTTTAGCATTTTCAAAAGCTAGGGGTATCATGCTTTTTGGTATCCTCATTGTAATTCCCATGGTTTCGCTGGGGGGAAGCATCTCATCATCTTTGTTGTCATTGTTTTGTATTTCAGTTGGTTGGTTGTATTGTCGTGAATTTTCTTGATTTATTGACATATTTATCGTGTTTCTTGTAGTTGTGATGGTCGTAAAGTGAGGACTTAAGGATACTGATCATTTTCAGGCAGGTTGTACTGCGCATGTGCCATTTGGGTAATTTTTGGATTTTTTGAGGATCGCGCATGCGCAGTGTAGCTTTCGTCTTCATATTGCAGGAGGGAAGACGTGTCTTCGTCCTCTCCTGCCTGTGAGGTCTGGATGTAGGCCTCTGAAGAGTTGGAGAAGAAGATGCTTCACGGCGGTAGTGTTGGGAAGTTCTGGTAAGGTGTATGGTTTATATTTTTGGGTCGTTGGGAGGGTTCGGGTGGTGTTTTAAAACGGTTTTGTTGGATTTGCGGCCGTGGCTGGCAGCTGGTGGGTTGGCGGCTCGGCGGTGGCAGTGGTGGCTGGCAGCTCAGCGACGGCAGCGGCGGCTGGCGGCTCGGGGGGCAGTGGTGGCGGTGGTTGGCAGCACGGCGGCGGCAGCGGCGGCTGGCGGCTCATGGAGGCAGCGGCGGTGGCAGGCGGCTTCTGGGTTTCAGTAGCGGCAGTGGTGAGTTTGGGGTCCCTGGGGAGGCTTGGGGGGTGCCATCTGATTTTGGGGTTTCCATGTTTGCCATTATTTGGGCAAGCATGTTTGTTAAAGCATTTATTTTGCGTTGTTTTCTTTCTTTGCACCACTGTATTGTTTGGGAGGGGGTTTGAGTTTGTTTGCGCATTTTTGAGATCGGTGTTTTTAATATTTTAATTTTATTTTTTGTAGTTGTACGGTTGGTTTTAATGGAAGCCCTCGTGGTGTTCATGGGCGCTGCCATATTGGATTCGCTGCTGGCCGGACACTGGTCAGCAGCCATGTTTCTTGCTGCCTTGTGGCGGTCTTTTTGAAAATTTTGTGGGGGGGTATTGCTGTCCCTTTTGTTGTTTGATTTTTGGAGAATTGGGAGCCCCCTGGGATAGGGGGAGAGTAAGAAAATTTTTGTTGTCTTACCGGGCTGTTTTGTGGTGTAGTCCCCGGTGGTGTAGTGGGTGTTTGTCGTTCGTCTAGGCAGATTGTGTTTTCAGTTGTAGGGGTTGAGTTGTCGATCGGTGACTCCTCTGTGGGAGATGCATCCGATGTATTTCCATGTTCAGATCGTGCCTAATCTCTGACCTATTTTTCCCACACTAACCACCTTGCAAAGTGGGTTGGCCTGAGAGAGAGTGACTGGCCTAAAGTCATCTAACCAAGTGGAGGAAACAGTATATGATAGGGCAGAAATTTTTCAGTTAAGGTACCTCAAATTAGGTAACTTACAGAATGCATTCAAAATCCAGGATCCCTCACTCCAGTGGAATTGAAATTTAACAAATTTATTTTGTGAAACATTGATGACATAAAATTATCATAAAATACTAAGGCAGGATGTACACTTTCCTGATTTTAAAAATATGATACGAAAGAAATTGGTTCAGTTTCTATAATAGGATATGCTGGTTCTATGACAGGAGAGAGAAGGCCCAAGGGAATGGTACCCAGCGGCGTGGGAAGTGGACATGGGGTACCTTAGGGGGTAGGAGAGGCCCAGGGCAGGCCTTGTGAGCTGAAGAGATGCTGTCTTCACAAAGAACATGTTGTTTCTAAGAATCCTACACTCCCTGGCCCTTAAGAATAGTGTTTGCTTGATTGCAGTTTAAGTGAGAAGGTCCTACTCTACAAACAGAACTCCCTCAGAATTCTTCCAACAACAATTATTCTGACTTGCTAATTTACAACAATATATATAAAAAGCCACTGAAATATTTACCTGTAAAGTTAACTCATTCTTAATACTTTGAGATTCATCAACTTGTAGGAGGATTTCAGCTTTATCTTTCACTAAAAAGTCAAACAGAGAAAATGTTAGTCTATTTTCCACATCTTCAAAAATGGAATAGAATGGTATGCCAACCCTGGCAAGATAAAAAAGGAAGATGGTGATCTGCACTAAGTTGAAGAGATTATAGATTGCATAGATCTGCTCTAAGGTAATAGAATACATAGAACTATTTTCCTCACTATTTTCCTAAACTGTTTCCAGATAGTTGAGATTGTACCAATTCTTTAAAAAAATGAAAAATTTGAAAACATATAGTAGTACTTACTTTCACCTTCTTGAAGCATTTTCAGTAGCTGTGCAT
Source organism: Aparallactus werneri (assembly GCA_032468035.1). Classification (NCBI taxonomy): domain Eukaryota; kingdom Metazoa; phylum Chordata; class Lepidosauria; order Squamata; family Lamprophiidae; genus Aparallactus; species Aparallactus werneri. Next base: position 32,376 of record JANHFQ010006480.1, on the reverse strand, counting down.
TTCGTGCTTTTACTTCCTTGTATTTTGCCTGAATATTTTTTTAAAAAATAGTTAATATACGTGATATTGTATATTTCACCAAGTTTGTTTCAACATTAAGAGTATTAGCTGTTAGTTCACTTCTGTTAAATGTGAAGGCTTCTAACTTCAAAATTGTAAATTCATTCTGCAATCTATGAATTTCAGAAAACAGATATAATTGCACATTTTAAAAAGTTCAATTGAGGAAAAATGTCCAAAGATAGGATCTAGTAATGAAACAAAGGACAAGGAGAAAGACATATATCTATTATTGCCTTGAAATGCTGACCCTTGATTGCAATGTAACAGAAAATCTGTTAATCCTAAAAATATTCTAGAAATTCTGCATGTTTCCTCTTCTTCACATTAGGCTATATGTTATCCAGTGAAGAGTTGGATTATTTTTAAAATAGCTTTCACTGCAAGATACAGGTAGTCCTTGCTTACGAGTGGTTGCTTAGCAATCCTATGATGGACTCCCCTTAAGATACTTGCACTATGATTTCAAAGTTCAGAGCAGCACATCCACCCACAGTAATACAATTGCATTCGGGCACTTAGCAACTGCTTCACATATATGGCCATTTGTAGCATTCTGCAATTATGTGACAATTTTTGGCTTTTGCTGGTTTTCAGCATGTACTTCTGGTCTCTGGCAAGAAACACCTCTTTGATAAAACAGATTCACTTAACAACCACTGCAAAAATGTTGTAAAATTGGGCGTGGTCAAGTTGACCCCAATAACATATGACTGTACTTCCGGGTTCAAATTAAGGTTGTAAATTAAAGACTACCTGTATCCAATAGTACACTTACATAGTTATAACCTTTAATAAACAATTTCTATCTGCTGTTCTTTAAATGATTAATATACCTACCATTGCAGTACTAATTGTTAACTAAAATATTTGAGAAAACAATGAAAAAACAAAGGTTGAGAAATGACTGGGTAGATTCAACAAATCTCAACACAAGTATTAAAAAGATATATTTAGGCTATACAGGTAGTCCTCCAGTTACAGCCATAATTGGGTATGGAATTTTGATTGTGAGATGCCACATAACCACTATGCTTAACAATCACATACTGGCTCTTGCAGTTGCAGTCACTTGTAGTCACCTGGGAAAGGGCCTGGACCTCCAGGGAGTAGTAAGGCAGGAAGAGGACCCAGACCTCCTGAGTGTGGTAGAGCGGAAAAGCAGCTAGGTCTCCCACTGTATTTGAGAGGCCTGGGCCCTCTTCCAAGCCAAATGATTGCAAATGATTCAGTAGCATTTTCATTAGATTTGAGGTCTGTTTCTCCAGGGCACCAAGAGATTTTTCTCTCTACAGAAATTCTTCCATCCTGGAGGAACAGATCTCAAATTAGGTGAAAGCGCTACTGAACACTAGCATTCTGAGCCTTTCAGACCACTGGCATCGTCATTTTACTCTCCTCTCTGGAAGGCTAAGAAAGGACAGAAGGGAAAACAATACTGAATGCCAGTGATCTGAAAGACTCAGAATGCTAGCATTTGGTAGTGTTCTTATAGGATTTGAGGTTTGTTCCTCCAGCATGCAAGAGGATTTATCTCACTGCATGGAGGAAAGGGAAAATCCCTGAAGTGCTGGGGGAACCAATGTCAAATCCAATGTCCCCCTCTGCTTGCAACCTTCCCAGACAGATTTACATATTTATTTATTGCCCACCTTTATTATTTTTATAAACAACTTAAGGCAGAGAACGCATCTAATATTCCTTCTTCCTCCTATTTCCCCAACAATGGCACTGTGAGGTGAGTTGGGTGGAAAGAGAGTGACTGGCCCAAAGTTACCTTTCTGGGAAAACTAGCAGAGAAGATTGCAATGATTATCACATGATCTCAGGCACTCGGCAACCAGTCATAAATGTGAACTAGTTGCCAAGTGCCTGAAATGTGGTTATGTGACTGAAAGGGGCCCAGCATGACATTTTATGATGGCCAGAGGTGCTTGGGCTGGAAAAAAACCCATTCCAAAGTCTATTGTGAATGGTCATTAAAATACTGGTCATAAGTCAAAGACTACCTGTATTCAATTTTCCACTTACAAAGCAGTATATTCCAGTGAATCCAGTTATATTTACTGCTGAAAAGGCAATATATTCATTGCTAAAGAAGTAAAAATGTTTATAACCTTAACCTACTTAATCAATATTTTAGACACACTACACTAAAAGCACTAAAAGCCACGTTTTCAACTGAAGTTTCAATTACAGTTAATAAATTGTGTTTCCCAGGAGAATACATACCTCCCACTGATTGATTACATTCTTTAATTGCTGGATTTCTGCATCTTTCTTTTCAAGTTCCAATTTTGATCTCTCTAGTCTTCCATCTTTTAGAAAAATACCCTATAAATCAAGAATTAAAGAATATGAACTTAAAGGTTTATATCAGAGTTACAGAAATATAAAATATTAATAATGCATTTTCAAACACTGAAATATGCTCAGCAATACATACATCCACATTTATTATATGTCATAATCATAATAGAACATCTTATGTCAATATAATTGATCAGATTAGCAAAATTCTGTCTTATTGTAACATGTTTACAGTGCTTATGTGATCATAGCCTGTCCTTGTATTAACTTTTTGTTAATGGAAAGGATGCCTTTTCTGACTCTAAACAGAGAATCGGAAATTAAGAGGAAGTTTAGTTTGTGAACCTAGTTAACAAAGAACCAAATAATCCAGGATTGGAAAAGACATCAATATATTTTTGTTTGTTTGAAAGAAATGCTAGCAAAGAGAACAGGAAAGAATAGATTGCTTGTATTAGTACATCATCCATAAGTTATGACTGCAGAATCCTAGATAACTATTCTGTACCAATTAGACCATTATATGGAAACTGAACTTTAGAGGTAACTAGAAAATCTGTGAATTTTTAAGTCATCATTTCATAGATATTTATTTACCAGATTCCTCAATGACAATGACAGAGCTTCTAATGTACTACTTTCACTGGAAAAGTTCTTAAAAATTCCAGGAAATATTCAGGAAAATATCTGTCTCGAAAATAGCCCATATTGAAATATATAGCATAGTAAAACATCAGGAGTTGACAAAGAAATGTTTTATGACATTTTCTATTATTTCATCAAATGTTTTTTACAGAATTCATGGATCCCAGATTTTGCATGCATTCTGTAAGTTCAGCCAATTGAGGTAACTTGACTCAAAAATTGTTGCCTACAATGCTCTGCTTTCTCTAGTTAAAGGTTACAAATTGACAAACAGGAGACTTTTAGTTGCATACTTGACAACCCATGACTCACTGGGTCATCATTTCAGAGATATTTCCTTACCTAAACAGATAAACAGAATCACCAAGGTGGCCAAAACAGCAGTCGCAATGGGAGCAACTTCCAATTTCCTGCTGGCTTCTCCATTGACTTTGCTTGTGGAGAGCTGGCAGGGAGCATCGAAAATCATGACCATATGATCAAAACGACTGCAGAGGTGCTGCAATGGCCACAATTTTGTCAACAGAACTGGTCTGAAGATGCTTCAAATTTTAATCCAATGGGATTGAATGCAATGCAATAATGATTCTGGACTTTGGATGCATTCTTTTTAAATTATCTCATTTGAGGTACAGATAGTTCTCAACTTACGAGCCCACAATCTTGATCATAATTCAGGGTCCAGGGTCCAGTGGAACATCTGACCCGACCCGAGCTTACTTTTTTTGCTAGGTCCTTAAATATAGTGGTTGTATAGCAAATGTGATTATAAAATGAATGTGGTGGTTCTTAAACATCATGATCTTGGATGGTCTTTGCTGGAAACTAGAAGCAAATACTGGAAACCAACAAAAACCATCAAAAATTGTGGTCATGTGACTGTGGGATGCTGCAAATAGCCGTAAATGCAGTCCAGTTACTAAGTGCCTAAAACTAGAAAATTTTTGCCTGAACAGAATCCGGGTTGTAAGTCCCATTTTCAGGGTCCAGTGGAACATCAAGCGTTTGCTAAGTGACCATCTGTAAGTTGAGGACTACCTGTACCTTGAGTCATAAATTGTTGCCTTAAGATGTAGCCTTCTGGCCAAAGAATGTTACAAAGAGAGAAGACAGTTTTAGTAGTACACTGGACCACCTGAGACCTGTGGGTCATCTTTTCAGAGATTATTTCCTTACCAGATTCCTCAATGCTTTCAATAATTGCTGAACTTCTAATGCATTGTCCTCACTACTAAAGTTGGGATAAATTCAGAGATGTAACTACCTTGAAAATAGCCCATGTTGAACTATGTAACACAGTCAAACATCAACACACAAATATTTAGCTACATTTTGTATTATATCATAAACATGTTTTATGATAATTTTATGTCATCAAATGTTTCACAAAATAGATTTGTCAAATTTCAATTCCACTGGAGTGAGGGATCCTGGATTTTGGATGCGTTCTGTAAGTTACCTAATTTGAGGTACCTTGGTTGAAAAGATATATGAAAATAACAACTCTATTCTATTTGTGGACTTTTCTGTAACATGAGAAACCAGTTATTAATTTGTTTTGTATTTATTTAAAATATTTTATTATGCTCCAGAGAGAGTTAACTAAGGTTGATAGATATTCTGTCTATATATTTGACACAATAAAAACAAAGATGAAGAAAAGAGAAGGAGAACAAGCAAAACCATGGCCCATTCTTAAAGTGACGTAATTGCTTGTCAGATAATTTCCAGTATCAAAAAATTTACTGATTTTTTTTGGCAAGTCTTACACTGCTTCTGTTTCTCCTTTGAGTTGTTTAGGATAATCAAATTTGACTTCTCTAATTCATCTATACTCCTTAAAATGCTGATATTATATGTATTTAATTCCTCTTAAATATACCTGTGTGCGGTCACAAAATGTACTGTTATCTATTCCATAATCTGTGATAGGCTCCCTTCTTTTTTCTTTATTTAGAATTTTATGCATATCATCTTCCAGTCTATTGAAGAATTCGCCATCATTCAAGAGAGTATGTGGCGAGTTCAATTCCTGTAAAGAAACTATAATTAACTTCTAACAAAAACCACCCAGCAGCTAGACAATAATTGTTTTAAGGCTCATGGATCAATTTCAAAACAGAAATTATAAATTCTTATCAAGAAATGCTATGCTCATGGATAGATTTAAATATGAACTGTCACTGTTGATCAAGTTGTAATAATTCCCCATGTTGTTAGATAACAGGATATGTATGATAAATGTGTCCAACTGCATTTGAATATAATGCTGAACTAGAGATATAAGTTGTAATAAGCCTTAAAGCCACATATGTGTCCTCTCTCGTTTTATAGCTTTCCATCTATTTTAGATAAGCCACCTAAAACAAGAGTTCTTAAATTATACTGTGATCTCTAAAAGAAAAATGAATTTGTGGAGGCAAGGTAGAACCACCCTTAAAATCCACCCTGTACTTTGTTATAGGCAAAATGAGAGTGAATTTTGACAGTACTTCTGCTTTGCTGCTACTAAGCCTGATCAGCTTTCAGACCAAAACAGAAATTTTGCACCTGCTCCCAAGTTCCTCATGATCTTCATGGGGGAGTCATGACTTGTATGAGAACCTCTACCCTAAAAAATACAGGTGGTCCTTGACTTATGACCACAACTGGGACCAGAATTTAAATTGCTACTGTAAGTTGGAATGGTCATTAAATGAATGGTTGCTAGTCAAGGATTACCTGTAGCTAACATTAACTCTAATTTGTTGAAATGAACCAGTGACATAATAATTTTAAGTCTCTATGACTCAAACAAGGCTTCATTAAATTCAATCATAGTTTGTCTTGTACAATTCATAATCCAACGTTTGCTTATGCAATATTTGCAATGTGGACTCCAGTTAACAAGACATACATAATTATTAAGAAAGAGCCCTCAAACAAGGAAGAAAGTAGTGGTGAATCAATAGAAAGGTAAGGCATGAGCAAGCATAATGGATACACAACAACAAACTGGGGCTTGAGATTATTATTTTGGACCTTAAGAAACCCTATTTTGTATTACAAATTTATTCAGAAAAATGTTTAATCAGTCATTAATCAGAACTAAAGAATGTATAAGAAACAGAATAAACAATTTGTATTGCTATTCATTTTAGTGTGAAAACTTTAAAAAAACCATTCCTATCTTTCTGGATTCTGTTATCTACATTCTCTGAACAAAAATGTTATTTGGAATATTTGAGGTCGTGATGGAATGTAGTTGGCCGAATTCCCAGGAAAGAGGAGGTGTATTCGAGAGAAATAAGAGACAGCTCAGTCCTGTTATTTTGTGTGAGAAAAAGCCCCTCCCTAAGTCACAAGTAGGGAAGAGTTCACAAAGTATGTGGTAGATGGCAGATATTAAAATACTTAGTCTGGCAAGATTCTGTCTATAGTGGAAACATAAAGAACTTAACTAAGAAAAATAACTACCATACTTATTCTTGGTTTTAGGCCTGAAAGAGGTGCATTCATGCAGCATATTAATTTCAGGCCTTTAGAATGGTAGCATTCACTAGCTTTTTAGCCTTCCTCCCCTAGGAAACTAGCAAATATAATTGTTCTCATGTTCTCAGAAAGCCCCTTCTCCAAATTACGTTAGTTGATGAAGCAACCTTTCAAAGATCACAAGAATGGAGCCCACTTGCAGGATTGTATGAGGTGGCCTTGATGGAAGACCATGTTCCACATCGATTGGGCATGCCTGAAGCTGGAGAAAAAGGCAAAAATAAGAAGACCAAGATGTGGTGGGGTGGGGAGAGGCTTTATTCCCAAGGCTCAACAATCCACATGATAGCTGGAACAACTGGGTCTGCAGTCATTGAACACAGCAGTCAAATGGGTATCTTCTTAATGATTGAGTTTCCAGTCCCAATTGTAGTGATAAGTTGAGGGCTACCTGTATATAAAACTGTAGAGGTTCATGGAATGGCCTTGAACAACAGGAGGAAGAACTGCTATCAAGAACTGCTGTCAGATAAGAAAGGCTTAGACTGGGCCAAGAAAATAATGTAGAAAACATCTCAGACAAGCACCTCCCTAGTTCATACAAAGATAAAGTGAAGGAGGGGAAGAATATTCAAATTTGCAAGATTCTGTTACCACTGCTGTTACAATAAAATTAATCTAGACCTATAAGGTGTTTGTTTATTAGTCTAGTCCAGAGCTCCGCAACCCCCGGTCCGTGGACTGGCACCAGGCCACAGCATGCCAGAAACCGGGCCACATCAACAAGCAAAGCTCCATACACTGGATGCAGGCAGTACATGAAACCATACGCCTCTGGCCCACAGAAAAATCTTTCTCCATGGCTCTGTGGTCCCTGGTATCCAAAAGGTTTGGGGGCTACTGGGTTAGTCCACCTTGTTGGGGTGAGATAAATTATTTCTCTGGGCTATTGAGGACAGGACTGTTATATAAAAGAAAGCGTTCAGCAGTAACTTGCCTTATATAATTGAAAAAGTTATACAAAATAGCAATCAAAAAATAAAAAGTATTTAGAATAATTAATGTCATGTTAAACTCAAGAACTTACCTCTTGCCTTTTGGGAAAATGATCTGAAACATGAAAAATGTCACAGGTAAAATTTTTAAATAAATCTGAAGCCCCTCTCCAAAAGCAGATTTCAATACCATATATTTACAAAAATTATAAAACAAGATACCCTGAATTTAAAAACCTTGTTTCTTGATTTAGCAGTTTCTTGAGTCTAAGCATTAACCATACAAATGGGAATATTAGAGAGTACCCAGAGTAGTATTTTTTGCACACTAACTGTAGTGGATATCGAGACATTTTGAACCTTGGTCTCCAATCTCTTTTTGTTGCTTTCACTGGTAATACTGAGTGGGCATTGGGCAGGAGGTTAAAAACTCCAAAATTCAAGAAAATAGAATTTTGGCCTGCTCTACTGAAGATGTTTCTAATTCAACTAAATTTCCAGCATCCATGGGTTTTCATTTAAATTCTAATCCATTAATCAATTTGATTGTTCCCTCCCATCAATATCTCTGTTAATTTTCTTAGCTCTTAACAGTTAAATGTCCTTCAACATCTACCCCACCAATCAACACAAACCAAAAGACATTTGCTAAAAAAAGTTTTGTCTCTGAATTTTTAAAACATAAGCTGCCTTTATCTTGAGGAATGATCTTAGCTGGAAAACAACTGCAGTTCAATCTGGTGATGTGCCAGGAATTCTCAGCACATTTCAAAAGCATAAACTATTATATCTTCCTAAACCATTTCTCTAGGTAGAGGGTTATATTCTGCACTGACTTCTGAACTCCTGGATGATAGACTTTACTCAGGTTCAACTGCTCTAAACTTTAAATGATGATCCATAAAGTAATAATGATAATTACAACTGTCTCCTCAGTTATCCATGATCTTCCCAACCAAGTAATATATGCAATATATTGTATGTGGCTACCTTTGAAGAATAATTAGAAGATGCAAGGCTTCTGATATGGAACCCCTGTTCATAACATTAAAATACTTTCCTCAAGCTTCTCTGGGTCTTTCAGATTAGGACTGAGTTATTGTTTTGAATTTTAAAGGGATGCCAGCAGAATTAGCTTGGGAATGCTCTTATATGCTTTTCTGTAGAAGGTGGAGAAGGGCATTCAAGAAGGATGGTTCAAAGTGCATTTTCCTCTCTCTTTACTACATTCAGTTAAATGGCCTTAATTGGAAGACTGTGAAATTCATATGTGCTGTGATCACCAACTATCATTCCTTTCAACATTTTTATATTTAATCCATTAGTTGTTAAAGTTTCTTAGTGGTAAAAAATGGGATGTACATGCCATGAAGTATTGATTACATAAATATAATAAATTACAGGTAAAACATGTAGTATTTTACAACTAAAAGCATTTTCAGTAATTTTAATATTTTCTATTAACTTCTTGAATGCAATTCCTTTTAATTGCCTTATAAATCAGTTTCCCAACCTGGCAAAAGTTCTAAGTTTAAGGACTGT
>JANHFQ010006471.1:28556-38814 GCA_032468035.1 Aparallactus werneri | reverse complement strand
CAGCACAGCTGAGCTGTTTTTCTACCTAGGGGCTTCTGCAAGAAGTTTGTTTTCTAAAGAAACAAACTTCCTGCAGACGCCCCTAGGTGGAAAAATTGATGAGGTGCACTGCCCTGCGGTTTACCTGTGCTGCAAACAGAGGGGATAAAGATAGCATGCAGGTGAGTGGAAGGATCCTCCCCAATTTTTTTTTCAAAAACCAACCACCTAACCATGCCCGCTAAGCCACACCCACAGAACAAGTTGGTAAAAAATTTGAAACCCACCCCTGCCCACGGTCAATTGCAAAAGGCATCTTTACTTGGAACTGCTTATATCTTTTAACACAATTAAACAACATTGTCCATTATAAGTCCTTGGGAAAATCTGGTTATGTGATAGCCCACAATAATAATCATTAGTTAAGATCAGGTGTGTTAAAGAAAGAAATTGAATGCTTTATTCAACATGTAACCAACAACAGCAAATGTCAAATTTGTAGTAAAAAGAATAAAACAACTGACCACTGAGCAATGGTTGCAGAAGATTTCACAAATTGACAGCAAGCAGCATCATGATTGAGTTGCTAGAATTAATCTTTGGAAACTTTATCAAAAGATTTAAATGTAGTAAAAACTATTGGGACAATCAAAATGAGAAATTTGGAATATGAGCAGATTAAGATTTTATGGACAGACAAGCATCATAACATGCCTGATATATTATTGAAAAGGAGATTGTCTGGTTTGTTGAAGTTGCTATTCTGAGTGATGTTAGATTTGAGGAAAACAAATTGGAAAAAAATTACAAAATACCAGGACTTCCAAATCAAAGAAATACATTGTTATACCAATCATGATTAGAGCTTTCAGAGCAATACTTAAAAGACTTCCTTCATATCTGAAAATATTGAATTTACCAGACCTGACATCCTAATTTTATTAAAAACCACAGTGATTGGAACTTCTTGTATTCTTAATAATTCTTGGTCCTTGGTTAGAATTTGAATTATTACATTTCCACTATTCTGATAGTGTAAATCTAACTATAGTTTACCCACACATAATGTGGTAATATTAAGAGAAAGTAGAATAAAAAACAATAAAATGGAGATCACAAAGTATCAAAATCTGAAAATTAAAACTGAGAGATTATGGGGAAAACCAGCTAAAATGGACCAAGTGGTTATTGGCACACTGGCTGCCATACCCAAAAAAAAATTAGAATTGGCACTTAGAAGATTTCCATGTATCAATTACAAAAGACCACACTGCTGGGATCTTCACATATACTACACTAATACATTATGACACTCTAAGTGTTTAGGAAGAACACTTGAACACCATTGGCAACAACAAAACCACCATCAGTCAATTGAAAAAGGCAGCTTTGCTTGAAACAATGAACATCCTGTTACAATATTTTTAACATCCTGAAACAACATCTGACTACTGTATCTCCAATTTTTGGGAAGGGCTCATAAATATATAAAAATGTGAAATTCAGTCTAACCATTTAGCTGACTATGTGTTGAACAATAATGATAATAACAACAACTTTGACCTTTTGGATAGTCCCATAAACCCTTGGGGATCAATGTTGATGACTTAGGAGACCTTTGATCCACAGGATCCACAGTATGAAAAAGTATCTTTATACTCTACATACTGTTTAAAACCTATATCCTAAATTGCAAAACTATGTTCAATTGCATAACTGATAGAGGAGAATATTTGTAGCTCAGGGTTGAAATAAAATGTACTTAGTGACTTCTGAGCATGGCTGTTTTCTTGAAGACTTTCATCACCCAAACTAAGTAACATCATCAATGCTCAATTGCATAATTTAATTTACATTAGAACTAATTAAATTTAAGTTTATGGAAGGAACATTTCTCATTTTTTTCTTTTCCCAGCATGATAATACTTTCTTTAAATGTTATGAAGTACTTCTAACAATGTGGATTACAGACAGGATAGATACACAAAATTATTTTAGAATATTTCGGAGTGACACCTTCCTTCTCTAGTAATTTCCCCATGTTCCGCTGTCAATTGTTCAGAACAGTTGCTAAATTTCAGTAATATTATTTTATGTGTTTGGGAAGCTCTAGGGAAAATAGAAGGAACAAGCTTTTTCATCTTAACAGTACGCAACATACAGTGTATTTAAGAACTGAAAATATATCTAGAATTAAGACAGCAAAAGTTTAATGCTCCTTGGGAATGCATGAGTATATTAAAATAATCTTTTTTTCTGATCATATAACAATTTCTAGAGATTTGTTCTTTAAGTGGTGAACACACAGGATTGGTATGTGAGGTATGCAAGTTCTGAGTCACCATAAGGCTTTTCTCTACCAAAGTGAACATAAAAAATCTGCATTTTGAGTACTAACTTTCACAGATAAATCTAATAAAATTATATTTAGATTTTTAAAAAACCCAAAAACTAATCTGGAGATGGGGAGGATAGAGATGGTACCTAATGAAAACATTTATCTTGACAAAAGACAGCATGAAGGATAGTCCTGAACAATGCAGGTAGATCAGGCTATTTTGCCTTTGTACTTTTCAATGTACTAATAATTGATGCAACAAAACCGATTTGCTTTTGTTTTTAAACTGCAGCAACAACCAATTTATTTAACCAATGTATTTTTTAAAAAAACACACCATTTTATGTACTTATATTTTGGCAAATATGTCTGCATTTTAATGTTGTATTAATTTTCAGTTTTGTGTTCTTTTATTTCTGTTTTAATAATGTGGGATTTGTTATTGTGTTATTACTGTATGTTACTACTGCACATATATACAGCCTTATTTGGGATATATATTTAAAATGCATATGTCTTGGATGTAGCCCAAAACTCACAATAAAGTAAGAGGTTTCAGTGGTATTTGGACATTCTCCAAAACTAAACAGATATTTCTCAAAACAAGACAAAGAAAGGAAATTTATTCTAAGACTACAAGTGCTTTGGTGTTTCATTGGATACTGGGCAACTTCCAAAATGTAAACCAGAATTCCTTTGAAGCTCAGTACGAAGAGTTTAATAGCTATCTTTATGTGTTTTTCTGAGCCTTTATTTCCTCCCTATACAATACTGCAAAAATAAATAGAAAGTAAACTTTACACATTCTTATAAATAGCAGGGAAGTTTTCTAAATGTAAAAAAAAGAGAAATGATGCTATCACTATAACTCAAAAATCAGTTTCTTTATTCCTTTTTATGATTCTGTAATCCCTTAATTTGGGATAGAGTTGGGGTGATTGGATAGAGCTGGGCATTTAATGGTTGGATGCCCTCCCTGACACCACACAGAATTCACAGCATATATTTTCTCTTTATGCCCTGAGAGAGAAACATCTGCCATTACCTAGGATAGAACTTTCACACTTCCAAGTAGGAGGCAAGCATCTTCACCATTAGATCACTATGTTTCTGTATTTTCTTTATTCCAGTATTAAAAACATGCAATATTAGCAGGAGCCCTAAAAGCAGTTGTCATAATAAAAATAGTAATTGTATTTATTTGTTCATTTTCTGCCCATTATCACCTTAAGAAGGTGATAATGATAATGTTAAATGCTACATCAAGACAAGCAATTGGTAATATGGAGAAGGACCAAAGATCCAGAAATGTTGAAAAACAAAGTTGATCTCTCATTACTCCCAAAATGTAGCTATTATATTATTGGTTGCTTCACCCAGGTTTTGCTGATCATAAGATAGTGTAGCAATTAATTGGATCTGACTGTACACTAGCTTTCTATTGACTTTCTTCTTGCTAATTTATGACATCATTCTTTCCAATGTCTCTTAAAAGATCTCCACATAATCATTCTCAAAGGCTTGTGAACCCTATTAAAATTCATCCAAGATTGGTTCTATAATTTCCTTTTTCAAAAAGAATACAGCATGCTGATTTATTATTATACTTTCCTCTTTTAAAGGTGTTACAGTACATTACAAATCACTGATACCCCTTAAATAGTCAGTATTGACACTGATAGCAGATTTCCAGTAAGATTTTTTTTTTGCTTTTCCAGAAAATAATAATATAATGTCAAATATAGCAACGGAACATTTTAATATAGGGTGCTTTCAAATATATGACAGCATAGAAAATAATGTTTACATTATATAAGGTGCAACCCCGTGAAAGTTTCAGTTGCATGTTGCACTTAGAAAGAAGGGCATCCTAGGGAGTTTGTCTAACAGGTAGAAAAAACTTAGAATTTAGTTTTGCACTATTGCAACTGTCATTAAAGGCAGCCATTGAATTTCAGCAGCATTAAGGATATATTGAAGAATTTAATATCTTTCTGAATTATGGCATCTTGGAATAAGACTAGTATGAAATGTTCTTATTTTATGGATATACCTGGTGCCCCATGCTAGAAGACTGTCTCATGGATGTTTGACCCATGTAACAAATTACAACCTGTTAGATGTTTGAGCATCTCAGGTGGCATCCCAAAATGAACCAGTAATATCTAAAGGTACTCTCCAAGCAGAGGTCAGCACTTACAGTAATTTCTATTGATTGAACATTTTTAGTGGACTCTGTCATCCACAGTGTTGGTAAATTCTTATTCCTTCTGAAAATTATTCAGTTAGAAACTGAATAGTTAGATTCTTAGGTAGGATGAGATTTAGGAATGCATTTTAAACTAGCTACAGAAACCATAAATTCAGTTGAGAAGGAACTGAAAAAAACTACATTACTGTGGCTGACTTATTACTTAAAATGAAACTTCTTGAAACTATCATTTTTATGTTTGACTCATTTTAAAAGAACTGATCCCTACTCGTGAATTTTAATATTACTTCAGTTACTTTACTTTAGTAAAGTAATAGTTTACTTGTATTTAGATCCTGTAGATTTCATTTTTCCCATATTATTTATTAAGAACATGTACTGTATTTGTTGTTCTTATACAGTATATCATAGCTTATGAAGTAAAATTTCTTTGATCATCTTACTGAACATCAAGCCTTAAAACTCTTGAAAAACAATGTATAGACACACATACACAGACACAAAGAAAAATTATGCAGTAACCAATACTTTTGAACACTATATAAATCTCCAGGCAAATTCTCAGTGAATGTTTTATACCTGTGGTGGAACATGGTGGCTCATTGGTTAGAATGCAGTATTAACTCATTGTTCACTGCCAGGAATTCGATTTTGACCAGCTCAAGGTTGACTCAGCCTTCCAATCTTCCAAGGTTTGTAAAATGAGGAGGCAGATTGTTGGGGGAAATAAGCTGGTTCTGTAAACTGCTTAGAGAGGACTGTAAAGCACTACGATGTAGTGATATATAAGTCTAAGTGCTATTACTGTGTTCTGAAATTTTTTTTGTGGCACCATTTGCTTGTTCCATTTTGTTGTTTGTCTTTGAACTTTCTGCTGATTCTTCTTGCTTGAGTACTTTTCTAAATTCCATGGATTGCATTTGGCTGTTTGCTTTATTGGTACAGAATCATATAATTTTAAAATATTACAGTAAATGAAGTGTGTTGCTAAGTACCCACCTTCTTGAAGGTCAAGAGGAATATGGCTGTGAAAATACATTAATCCTATTCCATTTGGTACTTTAGGTGTTGGTGCCATCATTTAATGCATTTTCTTTTCAAAACAAAAGAAAGGAAGAAACTTCAGAATAGAGGAGTAAGTGCTAATTCAGTTGCATCTAAAAAGTAAATGGCTCCCAATGATAGAAAAACATGTTTTATCTGTACTTTGCTGTATAAAGTAAAGGATCCAGGAGAGATACCGTCTTGACTATGTAAATTATAATTTTAAATGGATTTATATATGAATATAGAAAAAAAGTGTGCTGACAACAACAAGGAAGAGCTTTTCCTTTTATTACAAAACTATTAAGTCACTTGATTTATGTAGTAAAATAAATGAAAAAATGAATAGAGCCATTTTAGTATCTTCATTTGAATAAATCTGTCCTCTTTAGATTTTTTCCTTTTAAGATTCCAAGCAGGAAATGAAGAAGGTGGCATCTATTTCCAACATTAGGAGCATTTAATTGTGACCTAATTAAAAATAAACTTCCAAGCAGGGAAATAACATGTTCTTAATTAATCAATATAATAATGATAGTTTAATTTGTGCTTGGTCACCTGAGAACAAGCATATATAATGTGGCCTGATGCAAGTATAATAGACATTTTTCTCACTTCTAAGAAAATGCTACACCACTACTAAGGGTTAGGAATAAAGGTTTCTGATTCAAATTTTAGGAGTTGGAGAATAGCACAGGCCCTACTCAATATAAATACTAGGTATAGTAAATGCTTATGCCATCATTTCATGAAGGAACATCAGTCTATAATTCACAGCTGAACTGAGAAATTGCCATTTGAGAATCCAAAATTCTTAGATAACGTAAGAAACATACATTTTATTTATTTATTAAATTTATATACCACCCTTTTCCTGAGACTCAGGGTGGTTTAACACATTTAACACATACAGCTGGCAATCTCTATTAAAAAGGCTCCAAATATTGTTTAGATGTAAGGATCAATATGAATCTGTATTTTAATAATGGAGAACATTTAAGCACAATTAGCAGAATGAGTTATTTTAATGAATGTGGTCAGATGCCACTTAGATTTTCAAAATGAATTGTTGCCTATAGAATGAGATTTCTCATTTACTTCCTGGAAGAAATGGATTGTTTTCTTTCTTTAGGATATGACATAAATTCCCAAATCAGGCTTACAGAAGGCCAAGCCAAAACTGATGCCAAATGAAATGATGGAGAGTAGATTTCAATATCAGTATTATTTAAAATTTAAAAATAATGACATTTATGTTTCTTAGGGAAATACCATTTCATATTTTCCCATATGCTGGGACCTTACTGAAACAGCACAGTTAATTTATCTGGATTTTAGATGGGGGAAAATAATTAAGTATCCATCTCAGTCAGTTATGGGTGAAAGTTGTAACATATTTCAACCAATTCTAGTGAAAAATCTATAGGTATTAGGTAAAAGTAAAGGTTTTCTCTGTCCAGTTATGTCCAATTCTAGGAGGCAGTGCTCATCTACCTTTCTTAAATGAGAAAGCCAGCATTGTCCAAAGACATTTCCATGGTCATATGGCCAACATCATTATATGCTGAGGTATGCAGAACACTGTTACCTTCCCACTGAAGTGGTACCTATTCATCCACTCACATTTGCATGTTTTCAAACTGCTAGGTGGGCAGGAGCTGGGACAAGTAATGAGAGTTCATCCCATCACATGGTGTGTCTGGTCTGGAGATAGGATTGTCAGCTTTCCAGCTGACAATCTCAGCATCCTTAACTGCTGAACGACCACACCTCCCTAAAGATATTAATTCTAAACAAATGTGTCACACAATGAATAACCTTATTGTCTTGATTTTGTATATACAATCTTCTATTCCCAAGTTACACATGCAGACACTGAGAATGCATGAATATATTCACACCTATGAAGGAATTGAATAGAAACTCAACTATATCAACAGGGATCCTATTCTATTGTAATAACATTTTGTCTCTACAGGTAATACAGTGGAACCTCAGTTCATGACCAAATTGGTTCCCGACCAAAAAAGCTAGCCAGGTTTTGAATCGGTTCATGACTCAAAACTCAGTTGGCGAACAACAAAAATGGCATGGAAAGATTTCCTTTCTGCACCGATTTCCCCATGCACGCATGTGCAGCAGTGTCACTTCAGAATGCGACCAAATCTGTTTGCGACCGCAGACTGCAGTCGTGAACCAAGATTTGACTGTACCTAGTTCGTATGTTTCCTTCTACATGGGTTAGTTTGATTAACTTCTCAGAATGGCCCTTGCATTCAGTAGTGTGAAGCATGGTCTGAACCAGTGAATAATGAGTTACAGGAAGTACTTGCAAGATGTTGGTGTACATGGCATGTAGAATGGAGCCTGGTCTACAACTGTTATTAGAGGCAGACATAAAACATAGAATAACAGGATTGGAAGGCAGCTTGGAAGTTGTCTACTGCAACCCCTTGCACAAACAAAAGACCCTATATCATTCTGGACAAATCGTGGTCCAATCTCATTTTGAAACCTCCACAACATCTAGAGGCAAGCTGTTCCACTAATTAATTGCTCTAGCTGTCGGGAAATTTCTCCTTAGTTCTAGGTTGTATCTCTCTTCTTGTCCTGGCCTCAGGTGCTTTGGAGAACAGGTTGATCCCCTCTTCTGTCTGACAGCCTCTCAAGTATTGGTAGGCTGCTATCATGTCACCCTTAGTTCTTCTTTTTATTAGACTACTCTTACATAGTTCCTGAAGCCATGTGTTGTATGGTTCAATCTATAGAACCCTTATCATCTTTGTTGCTTTTGTCTGTACTCTTTCTAGTGTCTCAGCATCTTGCTTCTTGTAGAAGGTTTGGAGTGCAGTTCTCACAATTCTTTATTACTGGTTAGGGAGACTAATAGAAATAGGAGTACAAATCTTCTGCAAGGCATCACATTTTCAAATTCTTAGCTGTAATTTACAAGAATGTATACTGTAAGAATCAGGGGTGGGATTCAGCCGGATCAGGTGAACCAGATGTTAATTTTAGGTCTGATTCAGTGAACCAGTAGTTGCAACCACTGGCTGCCCACCCTGCCCCTCCCCTCCCAGGAGTCTCCCAGGAGTCTCCACATGGCCTGTTTTGGAAGCCAGGTAAGTGCAGGTCCCATGCAGAGGCTCTGGGAGGGCAAAAAACAGGATTCCCAGAAGTTCTGGAAGGCTGGAAATGGGCATGTTTCCAGCCTCCAGAGGGCTTCCAGAACCTGGGGAAGGCCATTTTCGCCCTCCCGGAGGCTCAAAGAAAACCTCCGAAGCCTGAAAACTCCCTCCTGCCATGGTGCAGGAGGCCGACTAGACCATGCCCACCATGGGCATGCCCACCCAGCAACCAGGCTGAGAACCAGTCGCTAAAATTTTTGAATCCCACCCTTGATCAGAATCACCATCCAATCCGCTAATGTTTTCTCCTTTTAATGCTTGACTATATTTTTATTATCTACACAACAATTCTGAAATCTCATTTGCCAGTTCTTTTCCTGATGTTGACTTTAATTCACATCAAATCCTTCCTGAGAATCTTGCATATTAATGTATTGTAATTTATTTATTATTATTTATTATTTAAATTTATACCCCGCCCCTCTCCTGGGACTCGGGGCAGCTTCCAGGGTAGCATAAAATACAATATATACAATTAAAACATATTAAATTAAACCCTATTAAAACATTAAAATACATTAAAATACTTTAAACCACCTCCCCACCCTATCAATCCAGGCCGGCCAATTGGAATAGGTAAGTCTTCAGTTCCTTGCGGAAGGAATGGAGGTCAGAGATTGTGTGAAGGACCTGTGGCTGTTGGTTCCACCACACAGGGTCCACCACAGAGAAGGCCCTACCCCTGGGCCCAGCCCGATGGCATTCTGCAGCCGTCGGTTCCCTGAGGAGGCCCTCCCTGTGAAAGCAAACCAGGCGTTGGGAAGCCGGAGCCAGATGCTCCCTCAAACATATGGTACAAATGCGATTTTGTGCTATCAGAAGACATACTTTCTTTCTTTCTGTCTTTCTTCATAGAACTTCCTGACTGGCTCAAGGTTGACTCAGACTTCTGTCCTTCTGAGGTTGGTTTACAGATTACCAGAGTTGGAAGCGACCTTCTAGATCATCTAGTCCAAACTTCCTGCCCAAGCAGGAGACCCTACATCATTTCTGACAAATGTTAGCCCAATCTCTTCTTGAAAGCCTCCAGTGATGAAGCTCCCACAACTTCCAAAGGCAATTTGTGATCCATCGGTTGATTGTTCTCACTGTCAGGAAATTTCTCCTTATTTCCAGGTTGAATCTCTCCTGGTTCAATTTCCATCCATTATTCCTTGTCTGGCCTTCAGGTGCTTTGGAAAATACCTTGACCCCCTCCTCTCTGTGGAAACCCCTCAAATATTGGAAGACTGCTATCCTGTCTCCACTGGTTCTTCTCTTCCCTAGACTAGCCAGGCCCAGTTCCTGGAACCATTCTTCATATGTTTGTCTCCAGTCCTTTAATCATCCTGGTTGCTCTTCTCTGCACTCTTTCTAGAGCCTCAACCTCTTTTTTCTAGTGTGGTGACCAAAACTGGATGCAGTACTCTAGGTGTGGTCTTACTAAGACTTTATAGAGCCATATTAGTACCTCCCTTGATTTTGATTGTAAAGGTAAAGGTAAAGGTTCCCTTGCAC
>JANHFQ010006470.1:126688-136806 GCA_032468035.1 Aparallactus werneri | reverse complement strand
ACGGAGATGAGCACCGCCCCCTAGAGTCAGAAACGACTAGCACGTATGTGCAAGGGGAAACCTTTACCTTTACCTTTTATCTTCTATTTGCATAGTTCCCACAAAATAAAACAACTGAAATATTTGGGTTAAAGGATATTGCATTTTCCACTTTTATACATGCAATTAACAGGAGGGGGGGGGGGGAAGTCTGGCTGCTTGGTGACCGTGCATAAGATTCAACTATCTTCTCCTATAAAGCAGGCTTGGAAACTTAATTGTTTGTTTATTAAAGTACTAAAATGAATTCAAATCATTACATTAAAAGAATACAATCATCAATCTAACTCAGAACATTAAAACCATTAAGGGAGTTACAATCATCCGTAATAACCTTTAAAAAGTACTGTGTATAGTGAGGTTTATATATTGCACTGAGCCATGATTGGTAATTAGGCAAGCCTAGGTTCATACCACATGCTAAGATAAAATTAAAGAAGTCACATAAATCTCTCAGTCCGATGAAAGGAAATAGTAATAGCCTATTGATAAAGTAATTTCCTAGGAAGCAGACATTTAAGAATAAACGAAGGCCTTGAGGCAAAGAAGAAGACATTGATTTTGGAAATGTGTGTTTTCCTTACAAAATTGAAATTTGAACATTGAAGTGGCTTTCCTCTCTCTGTTTTGGGGGAAGAAGAAGGGGGGAGGTGTGGGACAAACTCTCACAAATGATCAGTTTGCACATAATCTTTCAGTGATTTCCTTTATCCAGGACGTCACTGAAATGACCAAATATATTTCTTACTATTATATACTAAATTTATATGCCTCCCATCTCACGATTCATATTAGCAGTGTATGGGAAGCTGTATGAACTTCCTTTCCTGTATCTTTTTTTTTTAACAGTACTAAAGAACTGTGGTGGAAAAGCAGTTAGAATGCAGTATTGCAGACGGGCTCTGCCCACAGCCAGGAGTTTGATCCTGCCTGGCTCAAGGTTGACTCAGTCAGTCATCCTTCTGAGGCTGGTAAAATGAGGACCCAGACTGTTGGAGGCAATATGCTGACATAGTAAACCGATCAGAGATGCTGTAAAGTGCTATAGAAGTTAAAATGCTGTTGCTATTTAATCTTTTTGCTCCTCCTCTCAACACTTAAAACTTCAAATGTGCTAGCCTGAGTAAAACTGACTTATAATTTTTCTTTACATTTGGCTTTGAAGAAGAAGATTAAACTCAACTAAGATATTA
The DNA here is from genome assembly GCA_032468035.1 of Aparallactus werneri. Classification (NCBI taxonomy): domain Eukaryota; kingdom Metazoa; phylum Chordata; class Lepidosauria; order Squamata; family Lamprophiidae; genus Aparallactus; species Aparallactus werneri. The sequence continues at coordinate 135,574 of JANHFQ010006470.1, read as the reverse complement.
CATCGTGGCTACCCACCTCTAGCAAGATCTGCAATTTTACAAGTCTTAATGAAAAGGGATGAGAGCATTCAGAATCACAAAATGTCACTACTCCATTCATCAAGGGAAGCAGCATGCAAGATTTCATAATGTTGGGGTTCCTCAGAGCCTATAGTGTATTCTATTTCCACCTAGTCCATCTGACCATGCTAAGCCATAGCAATACATCATTAACCACAGTTGTCTAGCTACATGCTAAGCTACAAACTCTTTAGGTAGTTGGATTCACATTATTTATTTATTTATTTATTTAATTCGATTTATACCCCGCCCCTCTCCTGGGACTCGGGGCGGCTTACAGGGCAGAATAAAACAGTACATTTACAATTAAAATATATTAAATTAAAGCCCTTAATAATACAGCCTTAATAATAACACGTGGGTGCTTCTGACTGCCAACATCCTTCTTGGCTGACTATGACTACTCAGCTGTCTGCTAAATATTGTTATCTAGTAAGCAGTCATGTCCCTTGTACCACCCACAACACAACCTCCGTGGTTGCCCTTCAGTTCATGTGGCCTCTTCTTGTCCTCACGTCTCATCAACCAGCTCCCTGTAATTGTTTTTCTTTCCTCCAATAATTTTGAAAAGGCCCTGGTTTCTATGGTGAGCAGAGAGGTGAACCGGATGGGCTGCAGAAATAGTTATGTATAGCACCAAGGATACCCAGCATCTTGTCTTCTGTGTAACCAGTAAGTCTTCCTTCTACTTTTCAACTACTGACCATAGAAGGCAGAGACATCCTCATTCCAATGCCAGTTCTCTGTTCACAAGGCTTTTGTCTGAACTTGTAAAATAACAGTGGTGTTGCTTATAAAAGCACAGGATACACTGCAGGGAAAGGAGTTTAATGACAGGAGTTGCCAGGGCACCTCTGTATTTAGAAGTGGAATCTAGTCCTCTTGACAGCCAATAAATCCATTGGTGCTGTTCTCTGTTAGCACTGCTGGACTCTCTTATTTGCACCTCCTTTGGGGTTATTGTAAATGCTCTTACTTAGCCAAGCTTGGCAGAATTGGGAGAGGAGTATTCTTTTAGATGACTTTTAAAGAAGATCTGTTAGGAATGTATCTTTTGCATTAACACAAACCGGAGGCATTTAAGGCAGTTATTTCAGAAATCAGATATAATGGATATTGATATATTGCCCATAAATTTGGCTTTAAAACGAGTACAACTTGTCAACTAAGTTATGGTAATAGGTCATCTTTTGAGCCATCAAGTTCCTATACTGTTACATGTTGCTTTCTATGTTTAGAGAAATTTTCTATTCAGAATTACTGACTTAAATATATGCTGTATCTTGGGGTTGACATGTATTGTGTTACTGTTGTAAACTTGTGGGGTTTTTAAAGCTACAAAGCGGTATACTTTAAATATATAAAACTAGCTTGGTAACCAGCTTCGTCAGGTGTAGTGTTGGTGCAACTGCCACTGGCCCCGGCGCTCCCTGTTGCAGTTTGCCCCCAGTTGTTTTGCTCCCTGCCCAGTCGCCGCTCGTCCCTAGGCATTTTAACCTCGTCCTGGGCCTTGTGCCGGTCTGGGCACTCTGTCCTGCATCACCACTGGCCCCAGCCACCTCCAGTCTTGTGCCAGCGTGTTGATGCCTCCGCCGTTGGCCTCTGCACATGTGCAGGTAATCCCTGCACACGCACAGTAGTCGTTTACTGGGGTTGGGACTTTGGCACCCTTATTTGGGGGAGCAGACCCCCCAACGGTGTTCGTGACCCCCCAGTGCTCGTCTCCAGAGGCCAAGCTGTCTATGTGGCAACTTTGGGCGTGATCAGTGCAGCCGTGTAGGAGCCTATGCGGCACATACACATATACACACACACACTCTGCTTTATATATATAGATTAATTAATTAATTAATACAAGGAGTCCACCACTAAGCTATAGTATTTCAGATCATCAGTTTGGAATAGTGGTTCATTTCTGGTGTAGAATACAAATCTTTTTTTTTTGCTAAGAAGTGATTTTCTTTCAAGAGTATAGCTTTTCCTTGTGATTAAATTGCAATATAATATAGCAGTGAGACTTTGCTGGGCTAGTGGTTTCATGGATAGCTATTTGGAGTGTTGAATGTGGTTTCTCAACTCTGACTAAAGCTACTGAACAATTTTAATGTATTACACACAAGCATGCATCCTGCCTTTCATATATCCAGCCTTTCATAGGGCATCTCCTCCCTCCAAACAATGACTAGGCAAGACCTGTTTAGCTTCTTCATGGCAGTTTCAGCGTAGATCTCCTCTTTACACATTGCATACTCCTTTCCCCATCAGTACATGCTTTGTTTCTCAATATCATCCTTCATACCCCCCAAATTAAGAACAGACCTACTGTAGACCGGATATTTGCTATATGACCAAATTGGGGTAAATGATCTATCAAATTGTCCAGGTGTTGAGTTAATCTGCAGAAGGCTTACGTACTCCAGTCAAATAAACTAAAGAGGCACCAGCTTGGAAGTGCACAAAGTTTAATGAGAGATATAAAAAGATATCCATCCTGTGTGAATCTGATTTCTGGTTCTGGGAGTTCAGGATCCAGCCGCTTTAGCCATCGGTCTGGCAAGGAAGGGGAGGTCAGTGCTAAACAAAATTCCCATTCCAAGAAGCTTTTGCTACCCGGGAAATAAAGGAGTTGTAAAAGCACACATCTTCCTGGGATGATCCTCACATGCTGTCGTGTTTTTGTCATGATTTAGGTGGATAGAAATCTACTTTATTCTAGGTCAACTGTTTGTCCTGTAGTTGGATGCTGCCAATACCAATGAAGGAATGGGGTTACGGTTTGAACCCCTTCCTAGAACATGCGGTTTAAAGAAGCTGAAAGAGAAGATCTACTTATGAACACCTAGAAATAAAACCCACTCAACGAAAATGAAGGGAGAAAGCTGTGTTGTCTTTGCTTCCACTCCAGTGTTCAACCACTGGATCATGCGGCACCTGCTCAGCACACAACGACAAATGGCTTTTTGCTCCCCCTGCATAATCATCTCTTTTGGGCCTACATCTGGCTGCTGTCTCACCCTGGTGTACATTGCAGAGATATGTACATCGCTGCCCTCTTGGGGGTAATGCAATAATTTGGCAGTTTTAGATGTAATTAGGCAGTTTCTTAAGAAGCCTTGTCTTTTCCCAAGAGAGTGCAAGCAAGAGAGCAGCCTTGTGGAGAGTTGATAAATCCATAATTAGGGAAGGTTTCTGAAAGTATCTTTAATGCACACTGCCCTGCCTGGGGAAGTGTACTCCTGGTCCTGTTTCAGAAAGGCTAGAATCACTAAGCGGAAGCATCCCAGGACAAAGACTTGAGGAACAGCTTTCTCTCAGCTCCGGGAAAGGGCAGGCAGGGGGACAATTTCCCACCTGCTTGTTAAATCTCTAGCTTAAGCTGAGTTGGTTTGAGTCAGTTTGCCCGGCAGAGCAGGAAATTAACATGAAAGGCTCTGCAGGGATAATCTCCCCCATCATTAAGAGATGACACAATTGGTCAAGAGCCAGGCACTGCAAAGAAAGAGGGAAGGAGGTGAGGTTGGAGCAAGGGTGCTTTCTACACCATCCCTGCACATCGGCCTGCTTGGTGGGATAAGTCTTTTCCTCACTGAATGCATATTGAAGCCACTACAGTTCCCTCGAGCACTTTGTAAATTCTTGTCATCATTGTGACCAGTCACATTTATTGTTTGGGATGAACACTAACCCCATCTGGTGCCTGATAATAAAAATCTGAATATTGAATATTGGCAGTTTGGGACAGCTATTTCCTTGGAAAAATTAATAGCAGGGACTTTGGTCAGTGGTGTAAGTATTATATTATTCAATTAGCTCATGTGATCATCTTCAGTCATAGAAACATTACACCGCAGAGATACATGGCATTTAGCTATGATTAAACTTCTGACAGAAGTTAATACCCCATTATTGATCTTAGTAGAGTAAAAAAGATTGGGTGTAGAGCTTCAGTGAAACAAGTATTCTGTGTCAAGATGTAGATTCAGAATGTTTAGCAGGGTTGGGTGAAGAAATTTGGGGTGCCCTGCACAAATGCATTTAATAACAAAGCTAGCATCTGTTGAATAAGTCAGGCGTATACACGTTCCCTTTTGTGCAGCAGAGCCTTCTTTGAAGGTAAATTGTTTTTCACATTAACTGTAGATAATGTAGGGGTTTGGAGGAACATCTGTTTAAGATAAAGACCCTCTTGCATCAACCTGAGTTGCTTGTAGTTTCAACCATAAGGAAGCAATTTGTCTTTGGCTTTTTCCAGGTTCTTTTTTATTTCTCAGACTACATTATAGCCTTGAGATTTCCTGATGGTTTCCTACCCAAAGTACTAATCAAGTCCAATATGGCTGAGCTTTTGTAAAGATCATTCAAGTTGGCTACCCAAAATCTGAATAGTCACCATGCTAGCACACAGAAGGTGCCAATGGAAGTGATTTTTGCCTCAGCTCTCAGCGTCCTGCTCGGAACACAGTGTTCCCTGGCTGTGATGTATACGGTCCTATTTTACCCCATCTCCTACTACCCTATTCTGTGAGAAAATTTACAACTGCTCGCTCATGTTGTGTCCTCGGCTTCTATGGGGAATCACTGTCTCTGTGCCAGGGAACCAGGCACTGAAGCCAAGACTTGGACATCTGTATCTTCTCATTCCCTTGTGCTGTAGCTGTCAGCATTCTCCTTCACGTTAGTGAACCGGGGAGAGTTACAGTGCTCAGGAACAAACACTCTTTCCCACAGGGATTGCACTACCTTTCCGCCACGGTAGGAAGAACTAGTAGGAAGAACACAGTAGGAAGAATAGCAGAAGGCTTGGGAGGTGAGAGAAACTGAAAACAGCAGTTTAACGCTAGTTATTTTTGTAGACTTCATTGAAAATGTTGAGTGATTTATTACGCTTCGCTCCAACAAAGCATCTCCTTTTTCATATGCAGAACTCACATTCTGAATGAATGTAAAAGACCTTGGGGGTTGTGGATCTCCTTTATAGGACCCACAAGTCCTGAGAACTCCTAGCTTATGATGTCTCTTTTATTGTTAAGGGTTTCCTAGAATCAGCTTCCAAAGTCTTTCTTCAAAGCACACTTTATTACTCTTCCAGGTCAGGGAATGCCAATCGATTCCCATACAAGGCAATGGAAAGAGGTGGAGTTTTTTTGAGGGTATAGTGTACTGTTCCATTAGGGAGTGGACATTCCTTTGGTCATACTCTGTAAGGGGATTCTGTTCTGAGCTGTAGCACAGGAGGTGGCCAAGGAGAAGAAAGAGCCATTGTGTTTAATTCAGTTAAGACTTCCGGTAGAACTCAACTGCAATGGAGTAGTAATTGGTGCAGCATCTGTCTATCAGCAGGAGGGATTAGGGCTCAGGAGTGGATTATTGTTTTTCTGTGCTAGAGATACTTAATCCCATGTTTACACCCTCCTTTGAGTGAGCAAGGGCTATGGGTGAGCCCTACATTGATCAAATCTTCTATATAAATGGTGCTTTGGATCAGAATCCCTGTATCCAGTCCTATTTTCTAATGGTATGTTAAATTTCAGGTGTTGGTGGATTGAGAATCAAAGCAGTCATGTGTTCTTCTGATGGTTATTGGGTCTGCATTAACCAAGCTTTAGTCAGCATCTCTCTAAAACTAAAAGAGCACAGATAAAGCCTTCTCGTCCATTGTCTTGTAAACTTGAAAAGTCCATTAATCAAAGTTCTGTCTCTCTTATAATCACTGCATTTTATGAAAGGGAATCTCTATCTACCAATGATGATGCAAATATGTGGAATAGCGATTAAGGTGATGGAAAACCTCAGGCATGGGAACTTCCAAGATGATATTCTGGGGTTTGTTTTTTTTATTGTTGCCCTCAATACATTATAATGGTGTGGTGTAGATATCTGATCATGATTTATTTTCTAGTATTTCTACTTCAACTTCAACTATTTCAGCATGAGCTCAGTATTCTCCAAGTTACCATGCAGTAACCTCTATATTCCAGTGCCGACCAAAATTGATTTATTCCATTGAATTGCCTGTATGTGCGTTTTTCTTAGTGGGATGTAAAATTGGTGTGTACCATTGAGGAAAGAAGAATGGTTAACACTGTGACTAGAAAAGTTATTTGAGGGGGGAAATGATATTAGAGAAGAGAAAAGGGAGAATAGAGATGACAGTGCAGAGAGCTGTGTAGTAGAAAAAATGGAAAAAGGAAGATTGATGGAGATACAGAGAAATCTGTTCTACAGCAGAAAGAACAGAGAGTACAATTCATTGTTACATGAGTGGACAGAGACACCCTCCCCTCAGACTCCATATGCCCTTAGCATCCTATCTTTGAAGGTTTCAGGGACTCTCACAGATATTAATGATGCCCGGAAGCCTTCAGAGAGACAGAAAGATCATACCTCCTATTCTGTGAACTCTTTCCACTTCCATTCATTGAACTATTCCATTGGTTTGTATGAGCAATTATTTTAGAACAGAATGGGGGGAGTTGAAGAGACACTCAATGTCCATAAGTTATCCAGAGTCAACGTAAGCAATGAGATTTGTGTAAAAATTCAGATTATTCATGATGGAAAGATACTAGACCATTGAATTTAATTCCAAATTTTTAAACTCTATGAATAGACAGTTATATGGTATGTGAGGTTTGGTATAAATAAATATAAAATGGGGCAAAAAAATAAAATCCCCACATAAAAATGAACTAGCTTTGATTTCAGAAGATTGGGAGTAAAATAAAACCTTAGTTATTGCATCAGTGAAAAAGATAACATCAAAATAGTCTAGCATGAGGGTAGAGGCTAAAAAACAGGAGACTGTGAGTTCAAGAGTCACCTCAAGTCTGAAAGCTAGCTGGATGACAATGTCCATAATGTCATGTTCAAGCAACAAGTTGGTCGATCACTTCCTATTGCAGCCAATGGATAAATACTCAGTTGATCTGAAGAAAGTGAACCCTGCACTTGAGGGAAGAATGCCAAGAAGAAAAAATATGAGAAACTGCAAGAAAAGAAATCAAAAAGAAAAATAAAATGCTGCCATATGTTCAAAAAATCTGAGTTGTCACTTTACTGAAATGTGGAGAAAAAAGATCCAGAGGCGGTGGTTCTTACCAGATTTTCAGATGAGATTGCTAGGGAGATTGCTAATTCCTTATACACATATCAAAATGACCTTGAGAAGTTCGACCGTTGGGCCAAATCCAGTTGTAGGAAGTTTAAGGTTCTGTGTCCACTTAATAAAGTTCCAATATTAAGATTCAGGATTGGGAAGACTTGACAGCAATGTGTGCTTAAAAAGAACCAAAGGTACTAGTCAACCAGTATTTAAACATTAGCAATCCACATGATGCAGTAACTGAAAAAGTTAATGTGATATCAATCTGCATTAAAAAAAACCTTCATATCTAGATCAGAGGAAGTAGTTGTTTGATTATTATGCTGACTGGATTGGACTGTATTTTGAGTACAGTACTGATTTCTGGCATTGCACTTTAAAAGGGATGTGATGTTGGAGACTGAAAGGAAAGATAAAGAGTATGATAAAGAGTCTAGAAATTAAGGTCAAGAAAAACAATAAAAGAAGCCGGATTGCAAAATAGCAATAGCAATAGCACTGTATTTATATACCGCCTATCAGAGCATTTTTCAGTCCTCTCTAAGCTGTTTACAGAATGAGCATATATTGCCCCCAGCATTTTGGGTGATGCCAAAATAATGTGATATGATAGTAATCTTCAGATATTCAAACAGCTTTCACATCCAAAAAGTGGGAGGCCTCTTCCGTATTGAAACCAAGAGGAAATCAAAGACTGTTGGGTTAAAATTATAAGAAACAAATTCATAATCAATTTTATGAGGAATTTCCCAACAGAAAAAACTGGAAAGTAATTTGCCTATTACAACAGTAGAGTCCTCTTACTGGAGGATTTCAAATGGAGGCTGAATAACCATTCGTTAGAGACATCTGAATTGATTCCTGCACTGTAGGTTATCTAGCCAGGAGCTTAACTAGATGACCTACACTGTCTTCTAAATCATATGTAATTCTACAGTGAAGACATACTTTCCTGATGATGACTAAAAGTCCTCAGTTAACAAGAGTAACTTTAGAGAAAAGAGCAGGAACACAATTCCTGGTGTGGTATGGAGAAAACAGAGAGCATTTTTTCTCATACCTCAACATAGTAGATTTTGGGACTCACCAATAAATCTAATTGATTGGAGATTCCTGCCACATAATTAAGTTGTGCAGTTACTAACCCAAGATGCCTTAATTGCCACTTGTTTAAGTAGATTTAGAAGAAGATTAGACATGGTTCCTGAGGGATAATAACTTAGTGAAGCCTGCATGTATATAAAATGTATATCGCTGTCTACCAGATGTGTTGATGGAAGTCTTTCTTATACTGTTGCTTCCTGGAGTTATTTGGCTTCTCATAATGTAAAGTGGGATGCTGGATTTTGGATTAAACATTTTAAATTAATCCAAGAAGTATTTTCAGATAGAACTGAAAGATGGAGATGAAGAGAGGAAAAGAGAAAGTGAAAAGGTAGGTAGAAAATAGTTTGTAGATGATATGACGTCTTACGGGTTTTTTGTAATAATGCCAGCCGACTAATACTAGACATAACTCACTATGCTGTCCATGTACTAAAGGTTTGCTCTATATTTTATGATTATCTTTGAAGCAGATTTGAAGATGAGATCTTTTAAAGAAGAGTTGCTATTGTAAAATAGGACAAAAAATAAATACCCTATCCCATCTGAAGGGACGCAGTGGCTCAGTGGGTAAGACGCTGAGCTTGTCGATCAGAAAGGTCGGCAGTTTGGTGGTTCGA
>JANHFQ010006470.1:44725-60377 GCA_032468035.1 Aparallactus werneri | reverse complement strand
CCCCCCCCCCCCCCCAGGAAAAAAGAACATCTAGATGACTAACAAACTAAATTTAGGATAGAGAACTAACTGTAGGGAACTGTGAATGGGAAGTGTGATATGATATTCCCCTCCCCCCATTTCATTTGTAAGACATGAATAAAACCAGAGGGTAATAGAAGAGGACAAAAGTAAAAGAAGCAGCTTTATAGACATCAGCATGATTGGATAAGGATGAGTAAGAAAACAGAGCCCACTAAGCAGTTTTTTGACTAGTAACATCTAACACACACAACCTCATCAGAGAACTAGATTTTTTTTTCTCATCTCATATCGTCTCACCCATTTCTTTCTGGTTCACCCTCTGGCATCGGCAAACATCACAGAGGAAGTCTTCCCTTCATTATATATACAGAAAAACAAATCCCAATGTTCAGTCACACACACTTTCTCTTTCCTTACTCCTAAACTTACCCTTGGGGAGAAACCTATGAAAAACAGTTAATACTGTAAATTCTTAGAGAGCAGGGAAGTAGTCAGTACTTCCAGGACCATTAAGATACGGGAATGGCCCTGGAGAAGTAATAATGTGTTCCTGCCATTTTTATCTTACCTTGGATTTTATAATCACTGCCTGTTGTTCAGGATATGTCATTTAAATTAAGGTCCTTCCAGTTCTTCTCCTTGTGGCTTGTGGTGTAAATGAGCACTTTGGTGTATTTTTGTCATAAAATGTGCAGCACAAGTAGATTCTGGTCCATTTAGCCAGTAGCTCCACCTCATCAAGCATTGACTCCATCCCTTAAAAACCACGTTCACTTTCTCAAGGCAGCTTGCCCTGTGTACAAAGTTGAAGAAACTTTTCTGAAGGCAGGAGGAAGATGTGAGTGGGAAGCCCCAATGTTACCAAGGCTCATCTTTTTTTAGATAATATATTTATTTTGTTTTATCAACAAAAGTAAAATACAAAACGGAAAAACAACACAAAATCTACATCAAGCACTAACAACAACAAAAAAGAAAAAAGATTGGTGTACAAAGAAAAAAGAAAAAAAATGATCCAAATATCAAATAAATTTAACATTAAAATGTATAATCCACCCAGGGTTGGATGCTGGGGGGAAAAAGATGAATTCTCCTCCCCTTTACATAAGGTAAAGGTAAAGTTTCCCCTCGTACATATGTGCTAGTTGTTCCCGACTCTAGGGGGTGGTGTTCATCTCCGTTTCAAAGCTGAAGAGCTAGCGCTGTCCGAAGATGTCTCCGTGGTCATGTGGCTGGCATGACTAAACACCGAAGGCGCACGGTACACTGTTACCTTCCCACCAAAGGTGGTCCCTATTTTTCTACTTGCATTTTTACATGCTTTCGATCTGCTAGGTTGGCAGAAGCTGGGACAAGTAACAGGAGCTCACTCCATTACGTAACGCTCGGGATTCGAACCACCAAACTGCCGACCTTTCCATCCCTATTTATTTAATATTACATAAACAAATATTCCAGGTGAAGGGAATCAATGCCCATCTTGAATTTACTAGTGTCTCTTTCTACAGGTCTTGGGCACTTGGAGCCATTACTCTACTTTTTCTCCTGGGCCTCACCTGGGCCTTTGGCCTCCTCTTTATCAACAAGGAGTCTATTGTCATGGCCTACCTCTTCACTACCTTCAATGCTTTCCAGGGCATGTTTTTCTTTGTTTTTCATTGTGCACTGCAGAAAAAGGTGGGTAGTCCTGGTATTGAAGAGAATGACACAGGTTAGAGTGGGAGGTTGAAGTAATCCGGTGGAGCTGATGCTGCAAGATGCTTGTCAAGGGGCTTTATAAAAGCAAGGGGGCTTCCTAGTCAGAGGTCTGAGCTTCTTTGTAGAAAAGCAGCATTGATTGTAGGATACTTTGAATCTGTATTCACTAGTTATGAATTGAAGTATCTGATGAAATAATTTTATTCAATCATAGACAGCCTATGATAGTTGGGTCATCATTTCAGAGATACTTCCTTACCTGAGCCCTCAATGTCTTTAACCATTCTTCTAATGTAGTTGAACAGTTCTTTAAAATTCAGGAGTCATATTCAGAAATGTATATGTCTTGAAAGTAGCCCATGTTGAATTGCATAAGGACATTCAAACATCAGAAGTTAATCACAGGGAGTGTTTTATAACATGATTTATTATGTCATAAAATGCTTTATAATACTTTTATGCCATAAAATGTTTTATAAAATTTGCCAAATTCTAGTTTCACAGGAGTCATGAGTCCTGGGTTTTGCATGCATTCCCTAAGTTAGCCCATTTGAGGTACCTTGGTTGAAAATGTTTTGTACCGTTTTGCTTAGTTAAGAGTTACAGACATGAGTTCTGGTAGAATATAGATACTAGTCTTAATAATTAGCTGATTAAGACATGAGATTGACATAGATTTTGCATATGAATAAAAATTCTAGTTTAGAACCTAGATGAAATAAATCATGCACAACTCATCGTGATTTGTGAAAAAAAGCATATTTGACTTTTTCAGAGTATTCATTACCTGGGTTGGTTTGTTTTTTGTAACTACTACTCTTTATTTTACAAATATTCCTGACAAATTGAAACACCTTTTTAGTTTATACACTTTTCCTTATTTAAGCAATGAAGTGAATGTTGCATCTCTAGTTTTGCATGATGGTGAAGATTGTTTCTGAAAAATTAAGAATGTTTGCTAAAACAACAGAACGGCATGAAGAGTCCTTGTGTTACTGGGAAATTTTCTTATCCACACCAGTCAAAGGATAATGTGTAAATATTCTGTCCTTCTCTTGTTAATGCTTGTATGTAAGTGATAAGTTAAAAAAAAAAAAGACAGAAGCAGCAGCAAAGGAAGTTCCTGGTGCAATATGTTGCCAATATGGACCCCTCTTAAGGCCTAATACAAGGAATGACTTGTCTGAAAGCAGAGTGGAACCATTTTCTCCCTTTCCTTTTTTCTCTTTCCCCTTTTTTGCATTAGGTGCACCGTGAATTCAGCAAATGCCTGCGACATGCATCCTGTTGCCTCCGAAGCCAACCAGGTGCCACACTAGGCTCCCTCAAGACCTCAGCTATCCGCAGCAACAACCGTTACTACTCTGGAACACAGGTAAAATCTGGCAGGGATTAGTGCAAATCAGTCATTGAGCAGACGATTTAGTTAAATCTAGAGGATTTAGCCAAACCAAAGTTTTTGAGAAGACCAGGGTATGAATGTGAGACGAATGGGGAAAACAGACAGATAAAGTCCCGTTAAATGCAGAATGGGGCTGTTTTTTCAGAGCCGAATCCGGAGAATGTGGAATGATACTGTGAGGAAACAGACTGAGTCCAGTTTCATGGCAGGTGATCTCAACAGCACTCCGACACTTAACCGAGGTGAGTGGTTCATCATTTCAAATGAACCTGTTCTAAACCAGAATGACAATCTGCACTCGTACAAATGAAGAGGGAAATCAGTACTGCTGAGTAAGATCTCCTGCCCTAAGCAAGCAGTTACAAATCCCCCTCTTCAATTCCTAACCTAATACTCTGCATCAATTTCTTCTGAAGTAGCCTTCTCTTTCTTAGCTATCTCCAGATGTCCTCACGAGAGAACGATAGAGCTCCAGGCTAGCTTATATTGTAGCGATCATTCCTCCAAAGAGCTTCTTTATGTTCTTCCACTCTTTGCCACCCACCACAAACTTTTTCTTGTCTAGATACGGACATTTGTGTCCTGCAGAATCGTAACACTTACACATACACTCTCTTTGCAGGTACAATGGGAAACCACCTGTTGACCAACCCCGTGCTGCAGACACGGGGCGGGAGCAGTCCCTACAACACACTCATTGCTGAGTCTGTGGGCTTCAACCCTGCCTCACCCCCTGTCTTCAACTCTCCAGGTAAGATAGTCACCCTCCTGAAGGAGAATCCTTCTTTTTCATTTCAGAGTTTGTGGTTGGAAAAAGGTCCTGCCTCCATGCACCTAGTAAATAGAAGGGCCATCATACAAAACTGGACTACAGGACATGCATTATACACACTGGGGGAGAGCAACCTTTTCAACTCTGCAGAGGTTGGATTTGAGACTTTATCCACACACTCTTCCACCAAACTCTGACTTAGTTTGATATGAAGATTATGGATCATATCTAATATTCGATGAAAAGCTGTGGCCACCTGCGTAACTCCCTTTTCTTTTTTCCCTTTTTTTCTCTCCTAATCGATGCTGCCTCCAGGGAGCTTCCGAGAGTCCAGTACGTCCCTCCTTTCCAGTTCCATTTCGCAGTAATGTTTCCTTCATTGCTAGTTTGACTGGCAGGCTGGGGTGGGTGCGCAACAGGCATGGGCAAGCGTGTGCCATTCTATCTGTTGGCTGCAGGGAGTGCTGGCTCTGGGAGGGACTCTTCGGGCTTTACTTTTCCTTGTCTTTATCTGTGGGAGAGGCCACATGGTTTTTGCAGTACTAGCTGTGGGCACCAGATGGAGCACATAGCACCCACAGAGCTCCAAAATACCCAACCTAGCCACTCTCCCAGTCACACTGGGTTAAAGCAGCAGGCCCAGTGATCTAGCTGGGGCTCCCTCCCTAAAGTATCTCCTTCACTGCTAGAAGATAGTTTACTCTGTTGCCTTTCAGCATCTTTCTTCTGTGGGCAAAAAGGTGGCATCCATACTGCATAATGCATGTGGCTGTGCTTGGCTAAATTAGGCATTTCCCATATGGCTGCTTTCTTCTCCATCACCCTATAAGTTATGCGCAATTACACTTTTCTACATGCAGACACACTTAAACACCTAAAAGCCCCGTTTGACATATGTAAGTGGGCATTGCTCACAAATGCAGCTGTTCTAACACAAGCATTTTAAAATCCCTTGGATCTTGAGTGATTTGCACACAACCAAAAGAGAAGTGAATTGCAGATGCCGACTGAATGAAAAAGAAAATCAGCATTATCCAACTTCTATTTAGAAATACACCTTCTTAATGACAACAGCCCTGTATGTTTGTGCTTTGTTTTACAATGCTGGGGTCTAATTATCAAAGTGACTCTATGCTTGTTTTTAAATCTTGTAGATATAGGGAGCCCAAAACAAGGGAGAAAATCAGATGCTATTTCATACACGCATTTTGAACACTTCCGGAAATATTTGAGCCCTGCTTATTTACTTTTACTTCTTTACTTCGGGACAGCAACTCCCTATCTTAATAATTTAATGTTTTCTCAAAAATGCAGGGATTATCCCACATTGGGTATAGTATGACAATTTTTTTTCCAGTGGTGCAGTTATAGAACTTGATTTTCTGGAAGAGGGGGAATATTTCCTTAGATGAATACTTCTGAATGTGGTTAACCAGCCCTGTGGCCTTTGGGGAGCTGGTATCTGTTGCATCTGTGCCTGAAAGCCCTACTCTGAAGGCTCTTCAGCCAAGAGCAAATCAGTAAAAACCAATTTGGCATTTCCCATATGGCTGTTTTCTTCTCCAACACCTTCTTCTGTTTAACAGGAATGGTTTTGGTTAAGAAGGTTCTTTGTCTCTTCCACAGGATGGTAAAAATAGTTAGATCAAATCTTCATAGCATCTTGTTGAAATAAAGGAGCCCGTATAGAACTCTGAAGTAAGCCCCCCTCCCTCCAGAAATGCGCTGGCCAATTCAGTTCAGCATAAATTGTCTTTTTAGGCGCAGTTTTAGATTCACTTCTCTTGGCCTTTTTTGCAGAGGGTAGAGGTGGAGTCATTTTGATGCTACCTTCTTTCTCTGAACACAAGCCAATTATCTTGGGAATCATCCCATATGATTCCCATTCAGGCAATTCTCCTTCGTCCCAGCACAAACACATCCATAGCGCTTGTGTACCTGAACATTCATAAGTTCATGCTGCTCAGCTGTCTTTCATACGTTTCTGGTGAACAGCTTGCCTTTTAATGTACATCTTGGAGTTACTGCTTCCACTGCCCCCCAGAAGGTGCGCAGGGCCTCCCTCCTTATTTTCTGCCACTAACGCCCCTATCTGTGCTGCCCCTTACAGAGCACCCCCTGAACAACAGCCGAGACGCTTGTGGCATGGACACCCTCCCGCTCAATGGCAACTTCAATAACAGCTACTCCCTCCGCAGTGGTGACTTCTCCGCCGAGGGTACCAAGATGGCTGATTGTCGACGAAACCTGAGTGATGCTGCGGCCTTTGAAAAAATGATCATCTCTGAGCTGGTGCATAACAACTTGAGGGGGGGAGGCAGTGGTGCAGTCAAGGGAGGTGGGGGCTCCACTGAGACCTCCAACCCCCCTGGGCCTCCTCCCCCTCCCAATGTAGTAGCAGGGGGAGGGGGAACCAACAATGAGGATGACGCCATTGTGCCTGATGCCCCTTCCTTGACACATGAGGAGAACATGGAAATTGAACTTATGTATAAGGCCTTAGAGGAGCCACTCTTGCTTCAGAGGGCACAGTCCATCCTCTACCAGAGCGACCTGGAGGAGTCAGAAAGCTGCACAGCTGACCTGACAGAGGGGGGTGATGGCCAAGCTCCTTCACCCAACAGGGACTCATTATACACCAGTATGACCAATCTGAGGGACTCCCCGTATCCGGACAGCAGCCCTGAGGCAGTTGGGGAAGTGCTTCCTCATGCCCAAGCCATCAATGAGATCTACTATACCAACCGGCCAGCCTTGGTGCCGCGCAACCAGCTCCAGGCCTACTACCAAGTCCGGAGACCCAGCCATGATGGGTATTTGGTCCCAGCAAGCTTAGAGAACCCTACAGTGGAGGGAGATGGCCAAATGCAGCTGGTGACCAGCCTTTGAGGGGCTGAAAAGGGACTTAAGGGACCATACCTCCTAACCCCAACATGGCATCCTTGCTGTGACCTGAACATTTTCATTTTTTGCTGGAGAAATGGTGGGAAAGAAGAGAATGGAGCAGGCTGGGGGATGAGTGGAAGAGAAAAGGTGGAAGAAAGAGTGGAG
Organism: Aparallactus werneri; assembly: GCA_032468035.1. Classification (NCBI taxonomy): domain Eukaryota; kingdom Metazoa; phylum Chordata; class Lepidosauria; order Squamata; family Lamprophiidae; genus Aparallactus; species Aparallactus werneri. The sequence continues at coordinate 53,430 of JANHFQ010006470.1, read as the reverse complement.
GCAGAGATCTTCTCCAATGGGATGGGTAGTCATTTTATCCAGCTATCTTTCCATCCACTTAGTTTTCCAGACAGAAAGTGAGACATTGCCTATTAGAAGATCTCAGTTCCTTTTCCAGGAAAATGCAATGGAGGAAAGAGAGCAGTATCTAGGCAAGAAGATCAGACTTACGACAATACCTCCTAGAAAATGGAGGAGGAACAATAGATTGAGAAAGTTTGAAAGTTGAAAATTATTTTTTATTGCTTCAAAAATCAAAGCCATGAGGGTGCCATGTGCAGAGAATGGGGCACATGGAAAAATACCCTGCACCCACTCTCCACCCTCCCTTCCCCATGACTTTATTGGCTTGTTTTCAACAACAAGAAAACACAAACAAAAAGGCAAATGACCTTCTTAGGGTTTAGATGCAGCCAATGGCCACCACCCTGCCCCATGTAATAGGAAATAGGAAAAGGTACATGTGGGGGGAAAGGAAGGAGTTGTTCAGTTGATGCTAAGACCACAACTAGCCTTCCAGTATTTGTTGGAAAGCCCACAGGTTATCCGTGGGATTTCTATTGGCTCCTTATTTGTTGCCTCTGAGTGGCAAGACTGCAGGAAAAAAAATGATCTTCCTTTTTTTTTCCTTTGTCTTTTTAAAGCTACATAGATGTACTTAAGCTGCAGCATTGCTTCTGGGGAAGAAGGAAGATGTAGCACTAAGCTGGCTTATTTTCATTTTTGCTTTACTTTTTGTTGCCACATTTAATGGTCATTCCCCCTTTTAATTTCTTTTCTGTGGCCACCAAGCTTGAAATCATACAAAATACAGATGAGGAGGGATGGAATTGAAGGCAACTGTCCGCTGGGTCAATCCCTCACCCAATCTACTGTGTTCCTTCTCCAACATTTAGTAGTGATGCAAGAAGAATCATCTTCCTTCTGTTTCATTCCTGCCTGTGAAGATGCAAAAGCAAAAATCAGGAGTACTTGCAATGCAAACATGGCTGCCATCCGAACATATTTGGGACCACGCGGGGAGAATGAGGAGTGTTGAACTCTTTCCCCCCCTCCCAAACTGGATGGATTGTGTCTTTCAAACAAACAAGAAAAACAAAACAAAAAACACTAACCCAGACTGCACTTTTTCCCCAAAGGAAGAAATAGCAAATCTCCCTCTTCAAGCACAACTCCGACTTTTCTCAGCAGCTCTTGTCCTGGCAGAGCTAGAGGAGGAACCGGTCTCACCTAGAGGCACCATATCTCTGGCGGGCGGTGGGCAGGGTGAACGGGGTCTAAGGGAAGGGGGAAGGGATATCAGTTGAAATGCTGTAAATAGGAGATCCTCAAAACAACAAGCAAGAATCGATTTACTCACTTGAAAAAGGAAAACTACGAACCAAGGAACTTTTCTGTCTGGGTTTGAAAAATATCTATATCTATATCCTAATATATATAGATATATAGCGCTCCGCTCTGCTCTGGCCCCATGTGTATATGGGAGCATTAAAGGGGAAAGAAAAACCCTGCTTTGATGAAGACAATGGGGGGTGGAGCCTACCAAGAGCAGATTTTTACAATCAAGGAAAAAAAAACATTTTGGCACAATTTTTATGTAATATATAACATATACTGCGTCATTTCTGTGACCTTGAAGCATTTCCCCTTTCCTTCCAGATGAGGTACTTTTTTCATACATCCTGATGAAGTTGGTTATTTTCTCATTAACTGACACTTTGCAACTGTGGGTGGGGGGGAAATCAAAGTTTTTACCGCAAGACCCAAAGATGCTGTAGTTCTGCAATGCTGTAGGTGCCAGGAAAATCCTTTGCTTTTAGAAATTTTAGTAGCAGGGTGGGCAGAGTCAGGTTTCATTTCCTTTTTTTTAAGAAGCCACACTACGCGTATTTATTTGAAACACCCAGGCTAACATTTCCCAGGTGAAAATCTATCAAAAAAAGGGAAGTGATGTGTGGTTTCACTGGCCAGAGCCTCAAAGCATTCAGTGTTTTGGTTTCATTTTTTTGGGTTTTTGATCCCGAGAGCTGGTAGATTGATGACTGTTCAAAGCAAAAACAGAGAATCAGCTGTTTTTAAGTAAGCTTTTTAGATAGCTTGGGCTTTCTCTCTCAGCATCAGTGAGGAAGATGAACCATCCTCCAGTGTCTTGTCCCTCTGTCTCTTACCTCACCGCCAATATTATCAATGAACCAACCCCTCCCTGGTAAATTACCATATAGGATCCTTAGATGCTTTGGATTTCACCAGGAGGCAAAGTCTAATCCTGATGCATTTGCAATTTCAGTTCCTCAGTTTTCCCCTGGAGTGTGGCTTGACTAGATCTTTCTAACAAACACTGGGACTCCCCCCAAACTGTCCTTGAATAATTTTGGGGAAAAGAGAAACCATGCTATATGTCTTTTTTGACCAGTAACCAGAATATTGTGGAAGGTTATCTGCCAGCAGTAACAAAACATGTCAGTGAATTGCATTCCGTAGCTTTACATCTAAGATAAATGGACAGTTTGCAGAGCTTGGGCTGGCGTGTGTTCAGATCAAGAGGAATTAATTATGCATAGTAGAATTAGGTGGAATATTTCTCATAAAACCTTTTCCCCCTACCGCTCCAGCTCACAGTAATAGCCACACTCCTGTATTAAGTCACAATGAAATTGGCACTTATTAAAGGTGTTCAAACATCTTTTGCTTTATATCCAGATCATGAGTTCACAGGGCACAAGGGAATGGATAGCAGGGCTTTTTGTGCTATTGTATTACTCATTGGTATGGCCGTGCAAGAAATGGAGAGGATTGGCTAGGGTTGCTAATAAACCCTTCAAAGTCCAAACTCCTTCTGCCACAATTTTGATTTTGCCCCCAAGTCAGTGTATGATTAAGTAAAAATGAGGTCCCACTTTTATTTCCCTGTTCCATCCACAATCTATGGTTTTGATCAGTCCCCTTCCAATACCAAATGGCCTTATTCACCCCACATCTCTTTGCTGAGTTGAACCAAGGAAGGCTCTGGGTTCAGGAACCTCCTTGGCTTTTATACCAAGAGGTACCTCCGTCCGGAAACCTCACATTAAAAGCAAAATGAAAACAAAGAAACCAAAGACTGCCCTTGTTCTCCTTGGGAAGAGTTGAAGCTATGAGGATTGAGTTTCTGGCAGCCCAACATAAAGCTTTGCACTTTCCTGCATGTTAGGTGTTCAAGGTCCATTCAGCTGGTGAAATTTGGAGAAAGGAAGAAATCAGCAGGCAAATGACTTAGTATCAGTGTTATTGCATGCACTCTCCTGGTATCAGAGAAAACGTGGGAAAAGGGGCTGTATTGATAGGAGCTGTAATATGGGGATTTTAGTGTCCAACTCAAATATTGTCAGCTTTATATGAACAGGCAGCCTCTTCCTGTTCTCACATTTGGAATTTAACATTGCCCTATTCTTTGAATGCTACTTGCCTCCAGGCAAAACACTACTGTTTTGAACTTGAGCAAGCTATATAGACACAGAGACAGGTATTTTAAAATCAAGCTGAAGAGAGAATCCCCAAAAAGTTCTTTATATTAATGGAAACGAATAGAGACACAACTATCTGTAAGCAAACATTGGGAGGGGGGATGGAATAGGGACCATATGTTACTCAATATGACTGTCAAGAGCAGTGCTTTTCAACTTCAGCAGCTTTCTGATGGGTGAATGTCAACTCCCAGAATTCCCACCCAGTGTAACATACTGTCTGGGGTAATTCTGGGAGTTGACGTCCACTCATCCGAGTTGAGAAATACCAGTCTAAAGCTGCAATAGTTTCATGTAGGAATGTGTGAGGAGAGGAGATTAACAAAAAAAATCGCAATGTCCCCGATGTAACAAAGCAGTGCAAATGGTGAGTTCTAGTTTAATTGCCCAATAGCAGAATTTTTTTAATGGTTTTGTTTTGCATTTGGAAAGCAGGCCCAAGGAACGTATCAACAAGCTGTGGGAATACAGATATACAATTTGCAGAAACTAGTTTTAGAGCAGACTGAGTTTTGTTGTTGTTACAAAGTCATGTCCAACCCATCGCAACGCCATGGACAACGTTCCACCAGGCCTTCCTGTCCTCTACCATCCCCCGGAGTTCATTTGACTGAGCTTATTATAATTTAAATGGAGGACACCTCCACACTCCATATTTCAGAAGATAACACGCCTGGGCTGCAATTATATTTAAACATTACGCCTCTTTATTTATAATCACATATTATCTTTCTCCTCAGACTTCTGAAGTTTTCCACTTTGTTCTTACAGCTCTTGGGAAGGGGGCGGGAGGACATAAAAGCATCCAGAATAACATTATGCTCTAAATAGGATTTTACCATAGGTTGTAGAGTGCATTGTGTTGCTTGCTGCTCCCTAACAATGAAGTTGGTGGGGGTGGGGTTTACTGCCACAGCAAAGCTGATACCATTGCACTTTCCACCTTGAATCCAAGACCTTGTTTATGTGTGTCATTCGGATCTATTAGCAGGTTGTAGAGAATTGGTGGGTGAATATAATTTCCCTCTGCAGTAATGATATTACTTCCTTCAAAATGGCAACAGCATTTATTGGGAGAGTATAGAGGCTTGCTTCTTAAGATTTTTCCTGGGGACCACATCATTCAGATGCCCTCACCTCATTCCAGCAACATACACTAAAGTAGGACACCACCAAGTCCTGTTGTGCTGCTTCCAAAAAAACTCAGTGTCATTCTGTCCGAAGTCCTGGATTGAGTTGGTCAGGGGGAGTGTCATTAGCTTAGGTCTTGTGCAAATTAATATAGTACAGATACTGAATTGTCAAGTCGTTGTACAGGATCCCTCTTTATATTTGTCTTTTATTTTATAACACTGAAATCTCATTCTGGAGGTCACAGGAAGGAATGAAAAATATCAAATGTTTGAAGAAGAAAACCAGGAGATAGGTATTGCTCATCATGAGTGCTTAGGAGACAGTAATTGCTACTTCCATGCTGATAGCCAGAGAGGGCATAGGCTTCCTGATGAGAGCCTGCTCAGCTTCCCGTTCAACAATTGTTTTAAACGTCTCTGGTTGTTCTGTGCATGGCGTTCATTTCTGCTTGCAATCCATTAATTGAAGGGCCTGGACTGCAGTTCTCTTTCTCTGCACTTTTGTCTAAGACTTATGCAAATCCGTGAGCTCCACTCACTTCAGCAAAAGTATTCTATTCAGCTTTTCCAGAGCCATTTCTTATCACTGCCTTGGTGCAATGCAATCAGATGTGCAATTTGATCCAAATTGTCCCCCCTGACCTTCAGGCCAGCATAGCATGGAGGATATGGGCCATCGTATGGACTATGTTCTCCATTCTTCTGAAGATGGGTGGGGAAGTTAGCTCTCACCAGCTACACTGTTGTCTGCTCATCAAGGCCATCTATGTTGTCTCTAAACCTGGCTGTCTGCAAGTCAACACGAGGGGCACATATGCATAAGCTAGTTCAGGACAGCACTACCTCTAGGGCAACTCAAACTCTGCTGCTCTAAATATCACTCTGAGCTTAATCACTGGAAGCAGTGGCACCCGCCCTCTGTTCCCTTTTTGTGTGAGAGTGAAATGCACTTCTTTCTCAGCTAGGAACTCTCAGGCTGCTTCCAAAGTCTTCATGTGTGAGACTGAAGGGTTATTATTTTGCAAAGTCCATGCGAGAACAGCTATAAAGTCTGAACCAGCAACCAGCAGATCTCAAAAGTGGAGAACTGCTCATCCTTCTCAAAATACATGAACAAGGCTGGTGTTCCAGTAGGATCTCTGTTTAAGGGGAGTCCATTTTCTAGCTGGTCTTGTTTTTAAGGTCCTATGCACCAGCCTGTGCCTCTCTATGTGTGCTGGGGTGCCCTTAAAGCAAGACCACCAGGGGTTCCAGTGAGAGCTCTTGTGTCAGTAGATTAGTCTACCCCAACAGTGGTGCTGGCTGGGGATGGTGAGACTTACACTGTCAGGGAGAGACTGGGTTGGGGAAGGTTGCATTAAATGTTTCTATGTCAAGCAAGCACAGCAGTGCAAGAGAAGTGTTTGCACTAGGACAGGGAGGGGATGTGTGACGGCAGAAGAGATGATGATGGCACACTCTAGAGAGCTTCACTCTGGTTTCCGGTTCAAGCCACACTGCCTCTTTGAAGCTGTCTCATCCCAGCCCTTTCCCTGCCTCCATTGCTTTCCCAGTTCAGTTTCCCTCCAGGTTTACCGGTGAAGCCGTGCCTTTTGAATGGCAGCGTGAAGGAAGGCCTGGGCCAAGAGGTCAGGGCTCGTGGGGAACAGTTTGACTCATGCTCTCCCACCTTGGTCCCTCACTTCCCCTTCTTCCCCATGGTGCTGATCCATTTCTATTTCCATTCCATTGCTTTGGTCTAGTACGTCTCTTCTTCCTTTCCATTTCTGTCCTTCAGTTCCTTTCCCTTCCCTTCAACATGCCAAACCAATTTTGGGTCGAGTGCATTAAACAGAAAAAAATATATAATGAAAAATTTAAAAATATTTAAAAAAATGGAAACTTGTTGAGTTACAAAAAAAATAAAATAATAAAGGAAATACAATTTCTTGGAACTCTAGGGTGCTGTGAATTTTTTTCAGTGTTAATTTGTTCAACAAAACAAAGCCAAGCCTCTTAACTAACAATTTAATCTAACATAATTCTTCTGGGGACTCTAAGACAAGCCAAATCCTTGTGTTGGTACTGAAATAATGACATCTCAGTCAGGATCATTCATTCTAAGGATGAAACCAGTTATTCAATGTAACACACTGTTCTAATGTGTGGTTTTTTAAAAAAGCTCTGAGAATAGTCTTGTTTTCCCAGCAACTGTTCTAAATTCTTTTTAACGGCCAGAATTGGCTAAACATATTTTGCCTTGTTTTGTCTGGATAAGAACTGAAAACTTGACAAGAGTCTGTTCCCATTTCACAGCTTTAAATAGTTGCTGCTGTGATGAAAACAAGAAGTAAGAAGTAGAGAAAGGGATACAACTCGGTGGGATGACCCAAACAACAGTCCCCATTTGTTGGATCAGGAAAGGCCGCAGTAGTTCAGTTGTAATGCTGCTGATTTGGAAAAAAATACCAAACTACCGTAGAAAGGTAACAATTTGGTTCACAATAAGGCAAACCCTGTGTTCTTAAAGGAGCCAAATTGTCTGGATTGTGAACCCTGTGGAGGAGGGGGGGGCTCTCCACCATTTTTTCTGCAGGACACCCACAGGACAACTCGACATGCCAGGCTAAGCACAGTCTGGACTTAGAGGCTGTTGTGCTACACTTGCCACCTGCCTGAGGAGACCCGCCATGATTCTTCATTGTCCTCATTGAAAACCCTGGCTGTGCTCAGGAATGCCCCCTCCATAAAAGGCTGTGGGGGTGAGGAAATCCTGGGACTACTCACTGTTAACTCCCGGACTCCTCAGGCATTCTGTCAAAGGGAAGGGATGCTTGGTGTTGTAATTCAGGAATATCTGAAAGGCCTCAGCTTAGACTTCCTCTGTGCAAGGAGCTGCTGTGCGGTATTCTCCCTATTCCACAACTATCTCTGGAGCCATTTCTCTTTCCTAGCAAAGCACACAGAGCAGCCTCCGCTCTAGGGCTGTCTTTGTATGGATTTTAACCTCCTGCTCAGTTGTCTCTGAACAGATTACTTAGACAAAAAAAGGAACCTGGTGCATGTGTACTGATTCCCATTCCATTATGTCTCTTACCTCATGGGGGGCTCTTTTCAGGGGAACACGCTGAGGATGAGAGTGAAGAAACTGCTAAATGCACTTGTGATACGAAAAGAAAACGGAAGGAACTGCAACCAACTGTGCTGCCAGATTCATGTTTTCTTTCATATGTTTTTATTGAATTTTTATTGAGAAGACAGTTATACAGAATTAAAAACTACAGAAATGCAAAGAAAGGAGAAAAAAGGAAAAGGGAAACAGTGGGAAGCAGTAAAAGTTAAAAAAAAAAGGAGAGAAAAAAGAAAAAAAAAAGGCACCAGACTAGAAACAGGAGATTGTGCATTCTAGTCTTACTTTAGGCATGAAAGTCAGCAGGGTGATTTGAGGCCATTCCTCTTCTCTCAGCCCAACTTACTTCGCAGGACTGTTGTGGGGAAAATAGGAGGAATAAAGAGTATTAAATATGTTCTCTGCCTTATTTATAAAAACAAAGTGGGAATAAAAAAAATCTAAATGAGTACCTTCTGATCTATTCTACAGCGGTTATAGACATCATAGTATTTCCACCCTCCCAGTCTTTTTCCTGTAAACAATCCTTTTTTAATCAGTAAATCCCAAGATCATCAATTTGTTTTTATTTATTCTCAACAAAAAGTCCATAAACGGTTTCCATCTTTTATCAAAGTAATTATTCCTTTCCCAATAAGATAAATCAATTTAGCCATAAGATTTGTATTCACTGTAGAGTCGCTCAATTCTCACTGGATACTAACCTGCATCTCAGTAAACCAAGGTTTACTGAATTAATGTACATAATTGGCTGGATTCATACATTGAACAATAAACTAAATATGCTGGCTGGATTTACACGTGATACCGAGATAACAACTAATTGATCATATTTCAGGGCTTTGGAACATAGTTTAATTTAATGTTGTTTATATCGATACCTAAAGGGACGCAGTGGCTCAGTGGGTAAGACGCTGAGCTTGTCAATCAGAAAGGTCGGCAGTTTGGTGGTTCGAATCC
>JANHFQ010006446.1:19584-30308 GCA_032468035.1 Aparallactus werneri | reverse complement strand
GGATGTCACTGTCCATGTCTCTGATGTAACACTAACTGAGCAGGATGATTTCTTCCAGGGTGGATTTCATTTAAATCACAGGGATTTCAATCACATAAATTTAAATCATGATATAAATCACTAGTAAAAAAAAGCTTGATTTAAATCAACTCGATTTAAATCATAATTTTTAAAGAGCAACTGTCATCTCTTGTCCCACAGTGGCTCCTCCTCTGACCCGCTGTTGACTCACTGACCGTCCCATTCACTTTAATGGGATGGCTGGTGATGCGGCAGGAACACCACAAGGTGAGGGACATGGCAAGCAGCAGATGAGTGGATGCCCGCTAGCAGGCGCTGCCATGATGGATCTGAAATGACAGCTGCTCTTTAATGTTATATTTATAACCTGCTTAGAAGGTTTCGATTTCATTTTTACTGCTTGCCCTTCCAGATCCAGAACCAAACAATCATACGGTTTATAGTGTTGTCCCCAAAACTGGGCTCTTGCTTGATGTTGAAGCCGATAAGTCACCAGGCACAAGGTGTGATATAGAATTATACTTTTATTTTGGTACCAAGATATAAGGACCTTGGTTTGAAGGCTACCTGAGGCCCTGATTAGAATCTTACAGCAATTTTTATAGTCAAGGCATGGTCGTATTCAACCCTTTACCCTTCCCCTAATAATGCATGCGCAACAGTTAATATTGATTGGCTATTTGGATGACAGCCCCCTTTACGCTAGCTAAATGTCACGTCACCTACTTTTCACCCCAGGTCACGGGGATCTTGCAACATGTCCTAGTTTCATGTGCCAGCTGTGTGGTTTTTGGGAGTTTTCTTATAAGCAAGCTTATTGTTCCTAATATCCTGGCTAGTGGTTTTCTAAGAGGTATTTATTTTATTGTTCACATTTCTATGCCGGCCAATGAAGTGTTGAAGGACAATCCTCTGGTGTAGAAAAAATGCAGCCTGAAACTTGACCAGCAGTTTTCAAACAAGCATAGAGGAGAAAAGCCAGGATTCAAAGAGAAAGTGTGAAGCCCCGCTGTTCTCCCTTCTGCTAGTTTTATTTAGTTCAAAAACTTCATTCATTAATTAATACATGAATACATTTGGTTAAGCAAGGTAGATACATTCAAACATGGAAGGCTACTGATTACATTGTTATCTTATGTAAGGCGCTTGGGAAAGGAAGGGAGTCAGTCTTTATGTTTCTTTGCAAGCTACTGATTCGGCCTTGTGTCCTTGCAGATATCATTTATGCAGGAGTAAGCAGTTATGAGAATGAATGGCTGTGTGAATATACGTTACTAAGCAGTGTTAGAAAAAATGTAGGTCACAGAACAAGAATCCAAAATAGAGTTAGGTGTGCCTTCCTCACAATTCATGTTAAAGGATCTACATCTCTAACAGAGCAAAGTAAATGGATGGTAATATTCCTACACCACAGTAAGTTTCAGTCCAGAGTTGTCCATTATAGGAATTGGGTATGTCTAGTTTAATGAAAAGAAGGACAAGAAGTGACATTATAGCATTATTCCAATATCTCAGGGGTTGCCACAAAGATGTAGTCAAGCTATTCTCCAAATCATCTGAAGGCAGGACAAGAAGCAATGGATGGAAACTGTTGTTAGCTACCTTGTGTTCCCTTTTGTTAGGGAAGAATGGTAAGGTTGGTACTCACCGTGAACCTCCATTCTCGGTGGACTCCAGGCTGGTCTCGGAGCTAATGGGCCACACACCCCTCATTAGGCAAGACAAACTCTTAGGGGCGTGGCCACGGAGACGTTCCCAGGATAGTCTAGCAATGAACTTCAGTCACTGGTATCAGATGCAAAACCGTGGTGTTGCCCCAACGTGTGGTATAGTTCAGTGTGGCCTGGACGAAGTGGAGTGGCCTGTAGATTGGAAAGAGACACTAACACAAGCGTATGTGAGGACGATCGGACAGACCAAGAAAATCCTCAGGCGGGCTTCAGGAGCAAGGGACCCTCCCCGGAGTCAGTTAGGGCGGGGCACCGAGACCAGCCTGGAGTCCACCGAGAATGGAGGTTCACGGTGGAGTACCATTCTCCAGTGGAGGGCTCCAGGCTGATCTCAGAGCTAATGGGAGAATACCCCAGCAGTCCTATGGGCAGGAAGACTGACCCGAGGGGAGAACTGAACTAAAGACCTTGTGTCCGAAGTCGGAGTCCTGGGCTGCATAACTGTCCACCTTGTAATTTTGATAAACGTGTGAGTTGTACTCCACGTGGCCATCTTGCACAGTTGTCTAGAGAGGGGAAGCTCTATAAAAGGTGGAAGAGGAGGCCCCTCTGGTAGAGTGAGCCTTGATGCCCTCCAGGGGAGGTAGATCCAAGGGCAAAGGACACGAATAAAGGTTCGGATTTCCTAAATGGAGCCGTTCAGTCTATGTAAAAAAGGAAGGCTCTTCGGACATCCAGGCAGTGCCACTCCTTCTCCTGGGCAGAGGAAGGGGAAGGAAAAAAGGATGGCAGCGTGATCTCTGTGGCCCTGTGGAACAGGGAGTTGACCTTGGGGGTAAACGCCAGGTCGAAGCGTAGGATAACCCTGTCCCTATGGACGGTATAGAGTTGGGGAGCCACGGAGAATGCTGCCAATTCCGAGACCCGCCTGGCGGAGGCAATGGCAATGAAGAAAGCTGTTTTGATGGTGAGCAGCTTGAGGGAACAGGAGACGAGTGGATTGAAGGGCGGCCTGGAGAGGACCTTGAGGACTAGCGTCAGGTCCCAGGAGGGGGCCCTAGTCACCGGCGGTAGCTTGAGCAAGGATGCGCCTCCTAAGAACCGTTTCACGTGCGGTGAGATGCCATAGACGTGCCCTTGGGAAATCCCAAGATGGAGCAGATACCAGAGACTTATCTACGGAAATTGGCCGGGCGCAGCCCCTTGTCAAGTCCGGCCTGGAGGAATTTCAGAAGCTGAGATACCTTCAAGCGTTCCGCATTGATATTCTTCCATCCGCACCATTTGGTCAGAGTAGCCCATGCGTAATTATAGATCCTCATCGTGGAAGCTCTCCGGCTGGCCAGTAAGGTGTGGACGATAGGAACAGAGTACTCCCGTGCTGTTAATCTGCGCCTTTCAACCTCCAGGCCGCAGCTGAAGCTGCGCCAGTTGCGGGTGACGCAGCGGACCCTGTTGCAGCAGGTCCTCCCTCAGGGGCAACCAATGGGGTGGTTCAGCGACGAGCTGAAGAAGGCCCGGAAACCACGGGTGGCAGGGCCAGAACGGAGCAATAAGTAGCAGGCTGGCCCTCTCCGCCCATACCTGAGGGATCAGCTTCATGGGGGGAAAGGCGTAGAGTAGGTCCTGAGGCCAGGGCCGGTGGAGAACGTCGTGCCCCTGCAATGCTGGGCAGCGAACCCTGGAAAAGAACAGGGGCAGTTGGGCGTTCAGGTGGCAGGCGAAGAGGTCCATCATCATCGGCCTGAACTGCTTCTGGAGGGCCTGGAAGACAAGCAGATTCAGGAGCCACTCTGAGTTGTTCGCCGTTGTCCGACTGAGCCAGTCTGCCCTGATGTTCTCCACACACGGGATGTATTCCGACCGGATTGAAGACAACGAGACCTCTGCCCAGGTGAAGATCGAGCGCGCCAGGTCTTGAAGCAGCTTCGATCTTGTCCCCCCTTGGTGGTTCAAATAGGCTCGGGCACAGATGTTGTCCGTGTAAACAAGCACGTGTTGCCCTCTGATGTGCCGCTCCAATTGGGAGAGGGCCAGGAGAACCAGCCGGAGCTCCAGCCAATTGATGCTCCGTCTGGACTCCAATGGAGACCATCTTCCCTGAATTGAGATGTCTCCCAGATGCGCGCCCCAGCCTACCAGGCTCGCATTCGTGTGGAGCAGGGTCTGCTCTAGATGAAGGAAGGATGAGGAAGCTCGCAGCATGGAAGGGGCAAGCCACCAGCGTAGGTTCTACTGGACCAAAGAATCCAGGGACAGAGATGGCCGCGACGGTGGGCGAGGTCCTCCTGGAAGGGAAGGAGCAGACGTTGTAGAGCTCTGGATTGGAACCTCGACCAGGGAATGATGTCGTAGGCTGAGACCATCATTCCCAGGAGCTTGTTCGTGAGGAGGATATCCGTGGGCGACTGAGCCAGGACCTTGGAAGCCAGCACGATGATCTTGGTCTGTCTGTCCGGCGACAGGGACACTTGGCCGCTGGAAGAGTCGATGACCGCCCCCAGATGCAGGAGTGACTGAGTCAGAACGAACTGACTTTTCTCCCAGTTGACCAGGAAACCAAGTTGTTGTAGAAGTGAGATAGTCAACGACAAATGGGAACGGGCGAGGTCCAGAGATGGTGCCTTGACGAGAATGTCATCAAGGTATGGATAAAGGTAAAGGTAAAGGTTTCCCTTGCACATACGTGCTAGTCGTTTCCGACTCTAGGGGGCGGTGCTCATCTCCGTTACAAAGCCAAAGAGCCAGCGTTGTCCGAAGACATCTCTGTGGTCGACTTTCTGCAGGCGAAGAAAGGCAATGGCCACAATTAGGATCTTAGAGAAGACTCTTGGGGCAGAGGCAAGGCCGAATGGAAGGGCCTTGAATTGATAGTGTGAGCGACGATAACAGAACCGCAAATATTGCCTGTGGCTTGGCAGGATCGGGACGTGTAGGTAGGCTTCTAGGAGGTCCAGAGAGGCCATGAAGTCCCCTTGATGAATGGAAGCTAAGATGGAGCGAAGGGTCTCCATCTTGAACGTTGGGCAGACGAGGTCACGGTTGACCCATTTGAGATCGAGGATGGGGCAGATTCCTCCCGATCTCTTGGGGACTGTAAAAAAGAGTGAGTTGACATCCAAACCCTTCTGGGGGCCAGGAACTGGCTTGATTGCCCTGATGGCCAGGAGATGGTGAATGGCCAGCCTGTTATTGCGGCACTTGATGGGTGACTGAGGGCGCTGTAGGCATAGGAACCGAGCTGGGGGCCAGCGTAGGAACTCTAGGGCATAGCCCCACTGGACCGTCTGTAGAACCCAGGCATCATCGGTAGAGGCCATCCAGTGTTGAGCAAACCTCAGAAGGAGACCGCCGATGGAAGGGGTGGGGGGGGAGGCTCGGTTCACTGTTGCTGCTTGGGGTGGTGCTTAGCGGTGAAAGGCTTAGACTGGCGCCTGGATTTAGCCTCCTGGCATCTGGGTTGCCAGAGAGGGCGACGAGGGTGGTCTGGGACCGCCGGAGCCCCACGAAAGGGCTGAAAGGGCTGGCACGGCTTGGCGGAGGCCGGAGGGCAAGGTCTTACTCAGCCTGGGAGAGCCTTACCTTTGCCCTTGATGTTGAGGAGGTAAGGCTCCAGATCGTCCCCGAAGAGCTTGGCACACGAGCTTGGTGTGAGCAGCGGTCTCCACGTCCCAGTGGTGTAGCCATGTGGTACAGCAGATGGCTATGGTGGAGGCCATGGCCCTGGCTGTCCACTGAATGGAATCATCAGTGGCATCGGCCGCGTAAGCGGCGGTGTTAGCCAGCTTACGAAGACCTGAGAGGGCCGCTCTAGGAAGGTCCACCTGTTTGGCGAGCTGCTGTCACCACAGCATCATTGCCCGTATGCCAGGGACGATGCCACCGAGGCCTTGAGGGCCACGGAGGCTGCCTCAAAACCCTGACAGGCCGAACGGTCCACCTGCTTATCAATGGGGTGAGAGGGGAAGGCCTTGGAATCGGCCAGAAGGGTAGAGGTCGAAGACAGGGTGGCTACTGGAGCGTCCACAACTGGGGGGATGAACCACAAGGCCTGTTCCCCCAGGATGTCATAAAGCCTGGTGTCGGGTTTGGCATCTCAAGAAGGGAGGACCCTGGCCAATTCCCTCCTGATGACATCCTGGAAGGGTTCCGGAAGTGGAATGGAATGGTAGGACTGCCGCAACGTTGAGGTTGCCAGCTGGGGTGGCAGGGCCAGCCGAGGGTGGTTCCAGCTGAAGGGCCTCCAGGACATTTTTCAGCATCTTGGGAAAACCTTCTGGTGTGAAGAGCTTGGTAGAGGTTGGGGAAGGTTCCCACTCCTCGTCCGAGGAGGGGAAATCAGAATCGAGATCCCCTGACCCATAAGAGGCATGCAGCGCAACTTCTGCCGCCTCTTCCTCATCTGAGATGTCAGAGTCACCAATGGTGACGGTCTCCTCCTGGGCCAGTTGGGTCGACTTTGGGCCTCGAAGCTCCAAGTTGCTAGGAGCCAGGCGTTTGGAGGAAGCCTTAGCTGATGGAAGTTTCAAGGAGGCCCGGAAATCCACCATCACGGTGGCCATGGAGGAAGAAACTGCCGTTTGCACCATGGCCTGGATGGTGTCGTGGAGCAACTCTAAGGGAACCGACACGCGGGCCTCTTGAACTTGAGCTGCAGCATCCATAATCTGTGGGGAGAAAGCACAAGAGAGAGGCCATCAGCAGTGCATAGAGGTAAAAATGACGTGTCTGTCCACGCACCCGACATCAGGTGGGGTGAGGATCGGATGGAAGGGGAGGATGGCCTGACCACCCGTCCCCTCATACTCACTGCGACCTATAAGTAGGGGGTCCTAGGGGAAGTGAGCCTACATTCATAGTGGGTCGGGAGGCTCGAAGGAAGAGGCAGGTCAGAGGGGCCAGGACCCCCTTTTAGGGCAACTGCAGAATCTTCCAAGAGTCAAGCAGGAATTTCAGGTCCTCCAGCTGGGGGTCTGCAGAAATCCTCCTGAGAGGGTCAGGCAGAACCACCCTGGCAAGCAGCCAGACCCAAGGGAGTTAGGTGAGACATACAGGTGTCCTGATGGAGGGGCCGACGGAGTCCAGAAAGGGTCAGGCGGGCTCCCCTGAGAGCAACATCAGGGAACCTGGAAGGGTGAGAGAGCAAGAGCGGGGCCGGGGTGTGCCAGGCCCTCGTGAAAGGCCCTCCGCCCCTGGCAGGGAGGATCACAGATCTCTTGGGGACTGTAAGACCCTCCTGAAATGCTCCAGGTGATTGCCCAGGTAGCTTGATCGGGCAGAGGCAAGAAGTAGAGCCTGGGAGCTGAGTTGCTGGAGTTCTCCTCAGGAATGCAGAGGCCTGGAATTAGCTGCTTGGAATGCACACCGCAAACTGGCGGCCACAAATTTTGGCGGGCTTTGGCAGCATGTCAGCGATCAGATAAGGGCCCACGGGCCATGGGAGCCGGGCCATCCGTGGTTTAAAAGAGGCGGAGAGGCAGAACTGCGGCATTCTCCGAGGCCGCAAACCGGCAAGGGGCTTAGATTTTAAATTTTGCAGCTGGCCGCTCAGCTGTAAAGTGGCAGCCGTGACGCGCCAAACCGCCAGACTTTTAAAAAGCCGGGTGGTGAAGATAGAAAGAGAGGGAGAACTTCAGGAGGTCCCAGAAGGGCTGATTAGGGACCCTTGGAGAGCTGGGGTAGTCCCAATAACAGCCAGCAGGTGGAATAGCCATCGGAGAAGTCCAGTCAGCGCGCCCAGGAGGGAAACCGCTGAATTAAAAGGGAGACTAGTACAGCTATTTTAGCTCCCTGCAGTCAGCCATATAGGCAGAAGGATTAGCCTCTAGGTCCCAGCTCCCCTAAATAATCCAAAAATAATAAAGGCGAGGCTAGCGAGTGGGCTAAAAGTGCTAGACTCGTCTGAGGTAGTGAAGAGCCCTTTCCTACCTCAGATCCTGTAGCTGTGAAAGCGAGAAACCACAAACAAATTGTCTGACTTGCGCGAGGCAAGAAGAGACTGAAAACATCTCCGTGGCCATGCCCCTAAGAGTTTGTCTTGCCTAATGAGGGGGATGTGGCCCATTAGCTCCGAGACCAGCCTGGAGCCCTCCACAGGAGAAAGGTGGGATATAAAATAAATAAATAAATAATCAAGGAGAGCAGCAACCTAGAACTAAGGAGAAATTTCCTGACAGTTAGAGCAATTAATCAATGGAACAACTTGCCTCCAGTAGTTGTGGATGCTCCAACACTGGAAATTTTTAAGAAGAGATTGGATAACCATTTGTCTGAAATGGTATAGGATTTCCTGCATGAGCAGGGGATTGGAGTAGAAGACCTCCAAGGTCCCTTTTAACCAGGCCTGTAGCCAGGACTGGACATGAGGTAGGGTACCAGATTTCATAGGTAGGGCAAGATAAAATAAGCTCTTAAACCACCTATGATTGGCTGACCGTGGCAAATATCACCTCTGATTGGCTGACTGCATAGCCACTCCCAAGCCATGCCCACAGAGTAGGTAGCAAAAATTTTTGAATCCCATCATTGTCTTAAATCTATTATGTCTACAGTTAAAATATATAGGTAAAATTTCTAATCTAAAGGAACAGTTAAATTAAAATGGAGTTACTATTGCTATTGCTATTATAACAAAGGGAAATATCTTAATACAAATATGCCCAAGTATGCGCCATAAGTTTAATCAGCAGCAAAGCAGATTGATGGGATTCACATTATTAACCTAATAAGCCAATGGTCCACAATATGAATGCCTTGGAAGGAGTCCTCAGAACTACTTCAAATGTTGCCATCAGATTATAATTTTAATTTCATATAAAGGGAAAATCTTAAATATGTAGTAAAATTATTTTTTAGAAATCATATTCCAGCAAGGTTTGAGGCCCATTTTGATCTAATGATTGAAGCACAAGGCTAGAAAGCAGGAGACCTTGAGTTCAAGGTCTTGCCTTGGTATGAAAGCCAGCTGTGTGACTTTGGGTCTGTCTGTCAGCCCAGCCCACCTCATAGGGTGGCTGTTATGGGGAAAATAGGAGAGGATATGTTGGGTATGTTCACCATCTTCACTTATTTATAAAATAATAAAGATGGGTTACAAATAAACAGATAAATTAAATAAATATGGCTACATTCATTACACCCCACCCCCAGCTATAGCTTACCAGCCTCACCCATCCTCCCACCCTGACCTCCACACTGGGATTCACCCATCATCCCTCCAGCTATACCTGCTCATTACTCAAAGCATCTATACAGATTCTGAATCATCCAGATTATTGTTGTCCCAAATGTGCTTTCCCCCCCAAAAGGCAAGTGGACTTTCCAAGGCAAAAAGCACCTTTGGGGCAGCATTACCTAAAGTGTATCATCAGTGCTCTTCCAATTGACAGAATAAAGAGAAGGGTTTACAACAGAGGAAGGAAACACAAGCAGGGGTAAAAGGCTTGAGGGAAAGAGAAGGGCGGGTGGGGGGAAGCCACAGAGTCACCAATTAGGAAGCGTGTGTGTGAATTTTATGGTCACTTTCCCTCAGGTCCCTCAGTTCCCTCCTGGAGTGTCCAGTACAGGCAAAGATTGTTCTAGTATGGGCTCAACCTGTACTGCCCCCCCCCCGGCTACGGCCTTGCTGGACTTATGTCAGGGACAAATGCAAAGCCTACAACAGGAATGTCCCTTCTTTCCCCCAAGAGATACCTAAATCTATAGCACATGAGATAGGGAAAAAAACCCACAAACTTCTCTTTATAAAAATCTGGAAATTGTAGATGACTTTGGAAGGACATCCATTTGGATGTAAATGCCTGCACCTTTATTTTCCATTTGGAAGAAGCATCCTGCAATATATTGTTCTGTCTTTCAGCTCATGGATTTCAGCAGGAGGAAGAGAAAAGATCAGCAGGCTAGGTTTATTGTCCAATGGGGATGGCTGAAAGACCCATCAAGCTGAGGAACAACAACCCTAACCCTAAATAAATTGTAATGTCTAATTTTAATTCAGATATTCATTCTAAAATTAATACTTGAGGCTTATTTTAAAAAGTATTATATTTAGATTGCTCTGTACACCAATTTCTGTCACGAATGAATGATAGATAACCTCATTTGTTCAGCTTCCATGAAACTAATCCAACCATTTCACCAGAGCTTGGCAGTGCAATTGCTGGGAAATGATGATTACAATTCTCATCCCATTTTGAGATAAGAATCACAATAACTGTGCTCTAAATTTTAAAATAGGCATATAGAAGCAGGGAACGAGGAAGATCCATCCTTATGCCTGATGCTTTGTCACCCATCCAAATAATTAACTAAATAAATGAATACAATATTACAGTCTCTGTCAAGGATAGTTATCAGGTGCCAGGTGCCATGACTGGGTTGATGGCAGTTGTAGTCCAATATATGTTGAGAACTGGGGAAGGCTAATGTCAATAATTCTAAAATTTATTATATACTTGCATTATTTATTAGGCAGTTTTAGTAGTGTACATTTAAGTGACTGATACATGTTGGAAAATAGCCTACTTGCAGTTTACATAAATAACCTAAATATGTGATGTCAATAGCCAGGAAAATACAAATAAACCAGGAAGTAACAGACATTTTATACATCACTAATTGTGTACTGATTTTATTTTGCAAGCTAGATGCAGAAGTCAGTGAGCCATTTAAACATGAGTAAAGCATAGTTCAGTCCCCAGAGAACTCAGAATGCAGGCAGAAAAACCACATATTTAAATGCTGCTCCTTATCAAATATTCCCAGCATGTTCAGACTTTGCAAAAAGAAGATTGTGCATATAGTCTTCCTTATTCATCCCCCGCCTAGCCTTTCTAATCTAAAATAATCCACAGAGTGATCTTTGGAAGGTCAAGAATAGCAAAAGAAATCTGTTGCTTGTTCTCAGTCCTTCTGGCTCATTTTGATTAACTTAGAAGATGAAGCAAGACTGGGCTTTTTGGCACTTAAAATATTTGCCTCTTCCATTGGGACTAAGAGAACTGGATTTTCTTGTCCAGAAGGACAGGAGTGGGA
>JANHFQ010006445.1:3966-18188 GCA_032468035.1 Aparallactus werneri | reverse complement strand
ATTCGAACCACCAAACTGCCGACCTTTCTGATCGACAAGCTCAGCGTCTTACCCACTGAGCCACTGCGTCCCTTTTATCTATGGGATAGATATGCATTTTTAACTACCCTCAGATCCTTTCAAAATGATATGCACAGAAGAAAAACAAAATAAATCAAAAGGAAAGACTGAAAAAGGGAAACCAAAATCACTAGATGGTTTCCATAATTCTCTCCGATAATTTTTTCCCCTATACTTTCAACCCACTCTTTAAAATATTGAAAAACAGTATAATACAAAGTCTTTATTATTGTAGCTATATCATCCCAGGTCTAGTGGATATTTTAAGTATTAGATTTCATCATCACAGAGCCTCTATTGTCCTCTTTGGGCAGTCTGCAACTTTAGATGCTTTGAAAAGAATGCCCACAAAATTATTTATCACTGAGGCTTGATTTGTAGCCAATGAACCACTGGTCTAAGAATTTCATCCCAGTGAAGACTCACTAAGTCACTCCCATAAACCAGAGGAGGACTTACAAATTTGACAACTATCCCTCTCTTCACGGCTCTTTTTGCACCTTGTTCCAAAGGACTGAAACTCTGAAACACTAATGAAGATGAGACCCTGCAAGTGTTAATGATCTCAGGCTGTCATCAGACCTGAATACTGGCATGCTGGCTACAGCAGGTAAGAGTCTGAACTAAACATTACACACTTATTTCTATATAATATTATACTAACATAAAAACAATGCAACAAAATTGGTATAACAATACATTTTGAACTATTGAACAATATAATAAAAATTTGAACTATGTAAAATATTAAATAATACATATTGAACTATTGAACTTCTGCTGAAAGTAATAATTCTATGAGACCTTAACATATGCTATTATTTACGCATGGTTCAACAAAGATATACCTCCGTCATTGTAATTTTGAATTCTTGACTTTAGTTGACCAGTGGAGAGGATGCTAATTTTTTCTGAAATCTGAAAATGGAAGATGGCATAAGAAAAGCAAAAAAATTAAATAGCATTACAGCAGGAGGAAAACTGATCAGAGCTATGCTATGTACTTGTTTTATAGCATAAATGTCTCAAATATACAAATACTAAAAAATACAAACAATTAATTTGCCAGAAGAAACCTTCAAAGACAAATCAATCCCTCCCAGATTTTGCAATGGGATTCACTTAATATAGGGCCCTTCCTCGCTATTGAGTTGAAGCTATCTGTATTGGCATGACAGCTGTGTTGTTCTCATTGTCTGGCTCTATTTTATCTCTATTTTAAGTTACAGCAGTCCCCTGACTTCACCCCATATTAATGGGCGATACAGCTATGCAGCATTTGTATTCAATCTTCAAAATGTTCTTTGAAACAGCTAAGAACCTTCGGTAGCTTTTCCTGGGAAAAGTTAAGAGCTAGTTCAAGATGTTCCAAGCAGGTGACATATTTACACACTGAAACAACCTCTGGAAGATCCAATCCAAAGTGCTGCACAGTCCTAAAAAGTTACAAAGCTTAATTCAGTGCCCCTTCAGGATACCCTTGGACGATGTCACAAAAGGGAGAAACACTTATTTAATACTAAGACAGCTAAGACAGCAAGTTGTCCTGCTGTTTTACTCATGGATAACAGATGAGATAAAGGCATATCATGGGGATATAGGATAAAAAAGGATATTGGTAAGACATGCTTGCATTGTGGTTCAAGAAAAATGGGGAAAGGCCCACAGATTTGCTGCTATTATACTTAGCATCCCTAAAACTAAACTAGGACTGCTCATTTTTCTTTATTAAAAAGAAAAATGTGTTACTTGTGTCTTTCTAAGAGCATATTCAACAGCCGGCTGTGGCTACCAATGTCTACAAAGTTAAATAATCAAGCAGGATTGTCCCCGCAAGAGATCAAAACAATTTCCAAGCTGGCGGGAAAACCTCATTCAAGCAAGAAAATCATTTACAGGTAGCCCTTGACTTACAACCAAAATTGAGTCCAAAATTTATGTTGCTAAGCGAAACATTTATTAAGTGAGTTTTGCTCTCATTTTAAACCTTTCTTGCTGCAGTTGTTAAGTGAATCTGGCTTTCCCATTGACTTTCCTTCTCAGAAGGTTGCAAAAGGTGATCATATGACCCCAGGACACTGCAACCGTCATAAATATAAACCAGTTGCAAAACGTCTGAATTTAGATCACATGACCATGGGGATGCTGCACCCCATAAATGTGAAAAACAGTCATAAGTCACTTTTTCATTGCCATTGCAACTTTGAATGAACACTAAACGAATGGTCGTAAATCAAGGACTACCTGTACTGTACATTCTTTCTCTACTGGATGAACTGAGATACCAGAATAGGGATAGGTTGCCATGGAGAAACTCTATGTGGTTGCTAGCAGTAAAAAAACCAACCTGATGGCTCATAATCAATCTATCTCTTCTAGTTGACTTGAAGGAAGTACACTCTTAAGTATTCCCTTCCACAGGATCACATATTATCCCAAATATTTTGAGAATTGAAACTCAAATGCACTTTTAGGATGGTAATCCAAGCTTTGATCACATCGTCACTGACAACACTGAAAGTAAGGCTTACTAACAAGCAGCTACAACTACATTTGGTGAAAATATTGGACATCTCTCCCCTTACTTAGCAGCTGGCTAATACATGATGTGGGAGTGTGCAAACTGGATCTGGTACAATTGGCGAGGCAGCCAAGGGCATTTACTCTAATGAAGCCAGACCCAAAATAGGAAGTTGTCTGGGACCCTCAACAGAGAGCAGAAAAAGCTGAGTTTATTATACAATCTTGATTTTTCTTACGGTTCGGTTTGCAAGTCTGCTTATGTTCTATCTATCATAACGTTATAAAACCGCAGTCCCGATCTCATCTGTTATTAAATACGCCCCCCCAAAAAAAAAAACCTAGAAAAAGCCCGATGCTCAGTTCTCTTACAAAGAAACACAAGCTTTACTAGCGACGCCAAGAGGCCTCTGCCTCTCTCGTCAAGACTTCAACCCATAAGAAACTAAGGTTCACCGGAGAGGCTGCTTTAAATGGACCGCGGCTCCGCGCCCGCCTTGGCCCACCAGGCCCTCCCGCTCCAGGCTGCTCGAGGCTTCTTTCACGCCGTCCCCTCCGCTCCGCTTGCCCGCAAGAAGACCGCAGAGACAGGCGCCTTCCTTCTCTCCTGCTGCCTCTTTCTCCTCGGCGACGAGGCAAAGGCGAGACCGGTTCCGCGGCCGTTAAAGGCGGGCTCACAAGCTGAAGTAGAGCCGCCCCTGGGCTTGGCTTCCAGTCTCCACCTCTTGGCTATTCTTCAAGCGGGTGGACTGTGGGGGGGGGCTGCAAAAAGTTCGTACACAAACCTACTGGTTTTGCCCGGTTACACGCAAAGCTCAGCTGAACCCCGGCTCTAGCTGACCTGCAAATTTCAGAGCCCTAAAAATACCGTGCTAGACCCGTTTCAGGTTCAGTCCCCGGCAGCAGCGATGTCATATATATTTTTGGCTGCTGGGGTTCTTAAGGCTTTCACACTCTGCAGGTATATTCGATTTAATCGACGAGGCTGCCTCCAACCTCACTTCTGGTCCAAAGAGAGGACTTGCCTGTGGAGTTATTCTAGCAGTGGTTATTAAAGGAAAAGTTATTCGAAGGAGAATAAGGGATGCTGGCTGCAACGACTGCCTTGCTACTTAAATGAAAGCCTCTGCTCTGGAGAGGGAGCTTGAGCCTCCAGAAAAGAAAGATCTCGCCTGTTAGTATCAATATCTTCTATAGTTTTTCACCGATCGGTAAGTGGAGGAGGAAGCTTATTTCCATTTTTAACACCCTGTACCTTTTTGTGGTATCAATAAAATGCCACAAAAGAGGTTATCGGGATCAGGGGGGAAAGACCATATTTTCTACTGAAAACATGACATAGGCGATCTTAGAAGATCACCCCCAAACCAGAGTGCTATTTTTAAAAAGTTTTTTTTCCCTGCAGTAAGCAACCAGGTGTATTTCATCTGTCGGAGATATACAGAGGTCCACGTTATTTATTTCATTAACACGATTATAACCATTGATTCAAAATACTAAACTTAAAATATGCCTGGCTAGTTTGCTTCTCAACAGATAAAGGCAGTCTAGTCAGTTAGCTTATATAGTTTGATATTTTGTGCAAACTTGTCAAATTAGTTGGATTGAGTGCTAATTACAGATTAGCATGTTAGAACCATAGAATGTAAAAGAGCTGTAAAAAGTAAAGATCACCTATTCTAATCCAATTCCATTTAGTGCAGGAATCCGTTACTGCAGCATCCCTAAAAGAGAGCCATTCAGACTGTTTAATAACTCCAGTGAAAGAGAATTCATCCAACACCTTCCAAATAATCTGTTTGTTTTTTTTAATTGGCTTTCACCATGAAGATTTTTTCCCCTGATGTCCAACAAAATCTATTTCCTTGCAATTTAAACCAAGGAATCGTTGCTTGTTCTACCTTGTGGGTGGGAACAGAAAGTCCACCACTGAAGCGGAGCCGAAAGAGACCCTTGTGAGGCTCTGCAGGCTTCTTTCGGAATGAGCGACCCTTCCCGGGACAACAGCTTCCCCGAAAGCAGCGGGGCTCTTCGCGATGAAAAGGGCAGCCCTGATGCGGAGGAGAGCATTGGAAGGAGGCGGAAAGGAAAACCCCGAAAAGGCACCGAAAGGAGCGGGAGGAGCCTCGCTCGCCCGGGAAGCCAGCGAGGCGTTTCCAGAGGCGGCGCCAGGGAGAATCTGGTCGGCGTCGGGCAGAGACGAGGAGGCGCTCCGGCGGGCGGCGGAGGCGGCTCCGGGACGCGTCTATCGGCCTGGCCTCGCGCGTGTGCGCGCTTGTTGCCAGGGTAGGAGAGATGCGCCGACTGCGCTTTCCAAGCGACGCTTTCCCGGCTTTCTTCTCCAGGGCCGCCCCGCCATATTGAGAGCAGTCGCGAGGGCCCTCTGGAAGCCCCCGCGGGAGACACAGAGGTTTGCGGAGGGGAAAGGGGCGAAGCCGTTCCCCTCGGCTATCCCCGCCCCCGTCCCTTTCTTCACCCGAGGCTGGGAGACGTGCTATCCTCGCCCGAAGCCGGCGGGGCCCACTTCCCTCACACGGACGAGGCCTTGCTTTCGACCGGCGGACGGGAGGCGCTCTGCCCCTGAGGCAGGTAGAGCCGGGCCTTTTAAACTCCATTGCTCTTATTTCGGACTCCGGGACCGAAGTCAACCCCGGGTTGTTAAAACGGGATTCAGAACAGCCTTAAAATGAATCTTGGTTAATAGTTGGCGATGGGGGAAGTGGGCCGAACGGTCGTTTTCTTCAAATATGCATAATGTTGTAATCTTGTATTTATCTATTTTCCATATTCATGTGTAAATTGGAGGTGGGTGACCCTTTGAGAGCTGTATGCAACGACATTTCATTTTAATGTATGCCGATTAGTGTACATTCAAAGTGACAATAAAGTTATTCTAAGTCTAAATCTGAAAAAAGGACATGGAAGGGTGTCATTTTTTCTCCAGATCCAGAAGGAGTTAATCCAAGTATCTGTTGATGTGCCCCTAGAACAGGAGTACAGGCAATCGTCGACTTAACAACAACAACCTTCATTTAGTCACTGTTCGAAGTTGACAATGGCACTGTAAAAAGTGACTTAAGGACGGTTTCACACTTATCACTGTTGCAGCATCCCCATAGTGATGTGATCACGGTGCAGATGCTTGACAACTGACTCTTATTTATGGTGGTTGCACAGTGTCCTGGGGTCTTGTGATTGCCTTTTGCTACCATCTGACAAGCAAAGTCAAAGGGGAAGCCAGATTGATTAACAAAACGTGTTACTAACTCAACAACTGCAATGATTCACTTAATAGCTGTGGCAAGAAAGGTCGTAAATTGGGGCAAAGTTCACTTAACCAAATGTCTTGCTTAGCAACAGAAATGTTGGGCTCAATTGTGGCTGTAAGTCAAGGAGTACCTGTATATCAATCTCAAATTCTATACCTGCATAGAAAGGGAAATAACTTTTAGCCCACTGTAATTTTTCTCTACAGGGAAATGTTTTTCCCCTCTAGAAGGGTGATTGTACCCACACAAGTACAGTATTTGTGGCCAGCCTCATTATTTTAGATGAATCAGGAATAACAAAAAACCTTCAAAAAATTATTTGGTCTTCCCTTAACTAAAGTCACCCAAAGCACTTCTAAATAAGGAGACCTATTTCTCTAACCTCTTTTTAGTAATTTTTTAAAGAATCCAGGAATGTGGGTTGAATGAAATTAAAACTGACATACTTAGCTGGTTCAAACAACACTGCAAGCATTAATATTTTTTTCAAACAACATGCTTGTTGTATGAAGTTAGTTTTTGTGACTTTTAAATGTATTTGATGGCATATTCTTGCAAATTCAACTGATTTAGTTTATTGAATAGATCTTAGCATATGGGCAAACTAGGTGAAATTTATGATATAATCACACTGCCGCTTCTTTTTTAATTCAGAGTTGATGCCTTGAATTTAATTGAATTTGTTTTGCAGAATATTTTGCTGTAGTTTTCATCAAATGAAACTTGGAGAACTCAGCAAATAATACTGTTTAAATTTAAGCATTCCATCAACACAAAGAAATCTAGTAACCTGCATAGCACAGAACTGATTGTTGTTTTAGTTTGTAGTAGAGAGTATTTATACAGGTTTCTCCATTCTTGTCATGTATGTAAAAAGTGCCAAAGTCAGAAAAAGACAGGTTAAAGTGGCTGCTGTGGAAAATGGTTTCCATCATCTCCACTTTCACTAATTTGACAGAGCATTCTGTATTACCCATTTGTCTTTTTTATGTAGATTGATAAGTATCTTCCAAGCATTACATTACTGCCATCCCATCTTTTATTTCTTAGGGATGTTTATGGAATCCTTCTGCCGCTTTAGTGAAAAATATGAAAATACATATAATACTGGGCTTAATTGTTTCATTTATTTTTATTGCATGCCAGTTTTCTGCTTAATTGTTTATAATAAAAGTAACTTACTTTTCAAGTCGTTAGGGAAAATCTGTGGGTGCTGCTGTAACATCTGCTGTTTTAAATCTTATATCTTTTTTTAATGTGCTGCTTTGTGTTCCAAAAGTGTCAAGAATGAAAAAGTTAAAGTAGAAACCAGAAGGAAGAAATTGCTGTCCATTAACATTAGTTTTGATATAATGGAGCAAGCAACTTAGAAATTTCTTATTTTTGTTAAATAACTGAGTGACTGTAACATCTTGTTGCATTCCTTAACTGAGGTTCAGGATCTTTTGAGCTAGGTCAAAAGGTTGTAAATGCTACTGGCACACTTGCAAATATTTAAGGAACTGGTTCAGCCTGCTTTTTAGTGAATGATTGTAAGTAGTAACTATGGTATTTCTAGGTGAACTGTACATTTGTGTATCCAAATTAATTTCAAGCCACTGACAGATTGGCAAGATCAAGAAGTAAAATTAGAATGCTTTTCTCAGCATTTCCCCTAGTTCAGGACAAAAGATTTGAAATAGCAGTGATTTGTCATGAACACAATTATTCTAAACATCTGTAACTTAGTTTTTACTTTTTTGCTGCTACTTCTTTCTGCTTTGTTTCTTTTTCTTTCTTTCTTTTTTTGCTGCTAATTGGATTAAAAGCCACTTTGTATACTATGGCAACTTGGATGGAGACTGATAACAATGAAGATGTAAGGTAAAATGTACCCCATAGGGTAAGAGATATAGAAAGTTATTTTTGAAACATATTAGCCAAAAATGAATCTCCTCTCTTTATATATAAAATTTTGTGTGTGTGTGTGTGTTCCAGCATAACTCTGGAACATCTCAAGCAATTTCAACCAGACTTGGTACACAGATGACTTATCCTCTGGGAACAAACACTGTGGGGGTAAGACACCCCTAACACCCACCGGGGAGGTCTGTGTCCCCTAAAATAGTGGTGACGGCTTCACAGTACTCCACAAGGAGCTCCCTCTGACTTGCGATGCTGCGCAAGAGAGCAGCGTGACGCCCATAGAGCTACTACATCTAGACTGAGGCCCAACTACAGATAAATACCCGGGCAAAGCCGGGTTATTGGCTAGTTTTGAATATCAATAAAAACACCAAATAAAATTCAATAAATACAATACTCGTATATGTGGTTCTTTAATTTCTCTGCTAGATTTAATATAATTTTCTTATCAATGTGTTTGGTGGTGTTTATCAGAGATGACTTTTATCTGTTACTGTATTTACGGTAATTTGATATTGGAACCATAGGTCTATATCAGAAATACAGGACAGCATTTGGAAATCCGTTTTGAACCGTTGTCAGATGTATATGAAGATGTAACTTTAAATAAAATTTTAAAAAATTAAAAAAAAAAAGAAAGACAGAACAGGATTTGGATTTAACTGGCTAGGATTGAACACATTATTGTTAATCAGTGGTATATTAAGTTTAATAATTATTTTGTAAGTATGTTTGGCAAATTATCAGGTTGCTCAATTAATCAAATAATATATTTTCTTTAGAGTTTAAATGAAAATTTTAAAAGTTGGAATTTTATTTGTTTAAATTATTTTAAATACTGGTGTCTGGGAATAAATATTTCAAGGAATCTTTTAGGCTTAGAACAACTAAATATGTTCACTTTCTGTCTATAAACTGATTTTGTATCATTACAATGAAATGACTGTATGATTGGGATTTAACAAGGTGTTTAAAAATGAAAATTGGGCTGAGTGGTTTTTGCTATATATAATGTAATATGTCACTTTTTTGTTATTTGGTGTAATAAAAATATGTATACAGACAATGATATGCATATGCCTGAGCAACCAAAACATTTAGTTAAAACTAAGCTCATAATTTAAAGAGCTGCATAGTGTGTTCTGTACATATAATTAAGTTTCCAAAAAGAGAACCTGGCTAAGTTGGAGCCACTTTAGAAGTGTATTTCACTTTTGAATGATACTGCTTAAAGTAGGTCAAGTGTACATATATAAATGTTTTGTTCTTCTACATCTCATTACAGTTATATAGACAGAATGGGGGACCTAGTGGCTGTCTGGGAAGTAGGCCTGAGTGATGGTGTTCACAAAATTGAATTTGAACATGGGACCACATCAGGAAAGCGTGTTGTATATGTAGATGGAAAGGTAGGACATTTGCATAAAGCACACTCAGTTCTTTGAAAAATGAACAAGTTAACAATTTGTGTATGTAAAGCCTGGTTCGTTAAAAGAGTACTTCTCAAGAAAACTTTTCTAATTGGTATTGAGCAGGGCTGGGCAATTAATTTTCCCAAGGGGCCACATGAGAAACTGGGACTGTTGTTGAGGGCCACTGACACTGCCTCAATGCTGCTGATGCTACGGGCCAGACTGGGACCACCTGCCAGCCAAAAGTGGCCTATGGGCTATAAAATGCCCAAGTGTGGTGTTGAGCATAGGCTTTTCTGAACATACTTCCAGTTTATTTTCTTATTTCTTTATTGTTGTCAATTTCCCTTAAATCTTTTTCTTTCTGTTCTTTGCCCTCCTGTTGCTCTCCTGTTGAACCACTGAATTAATCCTGCTTTCGTTACCATAAATAGACTTCAGTGTGTGAGAAAGGTGGTCTGTAACATGAAAAAGTCCCTCAATTGTCTTCTGTACCAGACATTTGCTGTAGTCTGCGGAGTTTTGAGGCCAAAAGTGAGACCTATTTCGTGATACTTTTCATTCCTTACTGTCATTATTACAATGAGAAAGAGGTGGTTACACCATTATTTGGTAGATAGGTCCTCTGTGGAACAGGAGGGACTCTATCTCATTTAAGGCCATACATTAGCACTGGCAAGAGAATTCACAAAGACCCCAAAAGAGGATAAGCAAGAAAGCATTTTAACCCACCGATTTCAGGGATAAGTATGTAGGATAGGTATTTATAGATTAAAGTTCCCTTAAATAACTACCACTTGAAATAATATCTTTATGTACACTACTATTTATACTTGCTGAAATGAGTCTTTTCAACAGTGTTCAGTTACCCAGTTTTTATTTGAAATCAAAATTATAGAAGAAGGTTTAGATTAATATATATAGATTATATATATATATATATAATTGCTTTTAGTGGAAATAGCTTTGAGATACTCCAGCAAGGGAAGCAGTATACAGATATATTGAATAAATAATAATGTTGAACTAGAGTTGTGAAAATTCACTATTAAAGATAAATAATGCAGTTTTATGAAATATTTTTCTTCTGAACAGCGTTGAGTTCAGTTTTTGGCTATTAGAAGAATATTTATTTACAGCTTTAAACTGATAAATTAATTAGTTTTCTTTGCTAATATAGGCAAAAAATATACAATAACCAGTTTGGGAATTCAACTGTTTCTTGAAAACACACATCAGTTGAATGCATAGTGCAAGGAATGAATGCCTCATGGTACCAGAATCTTGCTTTCAATCTTGCTGCAGATGTTATACAGAAAACCATTATTTAAGATGTATACTGGGAAATTGAGAAATGTTGCAATCATAATAGAGTCATAATAGTCATAATAGAAATGAATGACCGAACCGATTTAATGGAGAGATGGCTTAATTTATCAAATTGCTTTTTAGGCATAATTTTTCCCTTCATTCCATTTTTTTTAATCATTCCCCACTATACTATCTTTTCTTCAAGCAGAAGAGTAAAGAAAAGGGCATCCTGACAGTACGATGAATCCTTTCTTTCTGGCTTATGGGAACTGAACTCCAGTGCCTGCCAATATATTTGAATGATCCTGTAGGATCAATCCTGGCTAGGTTTTCATTCTCTATGGGAGCAAAAAAGTACATGTAGTAGAAGGTGGAAGAGGAGACTAGATCTATTTAATCCAACAGAGTGCTGCAAATGCTTCTAGCTGTGAGTAGAATCTGAGTAGGTAGCACATCTTCCAGCGTCCTATAAATAGAGAAACGGTATTCTAGAGCATTTCAGTCTTCAAACACTTAAATATGAGGTGTATGCAGGTATATTTGAAAGAATGTTCACAGAATGTATATTCTGGTACGTGCATATCCTTCAGGATGATTATATTTTAGATATCATAGACTCATAGACTTGAAAGATATTTTAGAGATAACCTAGTTCAATTTCCTCTTCACTGCAGGATCCAGTAGAATATCTCTAATAAAGACATCAAGTTTCCTTTTAAAGACCTCTAGCAAAGGAGAACTCCTCTCTTTACAAGGCAACCTACACTACTGGCTGACAGTTTCTGGAATCTTGGCATTTAGCCTGAATCTTATTCTTGTAATTTTAATTCATGCAGCCTTGTTAGGTGATAGTTATAAGTCTACTCCCTTTTCTGTGTGACAATCCCTGAGATATTTGAGGCTGCCATCGTGCCCCTCCCTCAGTTATCTAAACTTATACGTGTCATTTATATTTCCTAATAGAGTTTGCTTTCTGGACCCTGCTATGTGGGAAAATGCTAGGAATTTTAATAATAATAATAGTAATAGTAATAATAGTAATAATCCTGTGACAGTACTTTAACACCATCAAATAACATCTATCTAACTTACATCCTTAGAAGGATAAGTGGATAAAATGCCAAATCCAGTCTAAACATCTTACTGACTGCAACAAACCATAATAATTCATCATGTTAATAAACGTCCTCTGAACTTGCTCTTCAGTTTGTTTTTGTTTTTGAAGTGTAAAGTGTCTCAGAAATGGGAAACAATCAGGGTAGAATAGCATTTAATAATTACTTCCTGGGATTGGATTGGATTGGATTCTATGTTCTTGTTAAGGAAATATTGCCATACAATAGGATGAAAGGATAATAAGTCTTTTGTTTAAATCTGATTTGATCAATTTTTCTACTAATAAAACAAAAAAAGTTGACTGGTTTTATGGCAATCAAGTTTTCAGAACTGAAGCAAAAATGTGTTTGTATTAAAATGTCTTTTTTTCCCTTAGGAAGTAATAAGAAAAGAATGGATGTTTAAATTAGTGGGAAAGGAGACATTTACAGTTGGAGCAGCTAACACAAAGGCTACTATTAATATTGATGCAGTCAGTGGATTTGCATATGAATATACTCTGGAAATAGATGGAAAAAGTCTCAAGAAATATCTGGAGAATCGGTCCAAAACAACAAACACTTGGGTATTACACCTTGATGGTACAGATTTTAGAGTTGTTTTAGGTATGTTATCTGCTCCACAATTTTTAAAAGGTCACAGCTTCCTTTTAGGCCAGTGGTTCTCAACCTTCCTAATGCCGCGATTCTTTAATATAGTTCCTAATGTGGTGACCCCCAACCATTAAATTATTTCCGTTGTTACTTCATAACTGTAATTTTGCTACTGTTATGAATAATAATGTAAATATAAATATATTTTTCCCTCATCGTCCCTTGCTTTTTTAGGATTATAATCCCGATCATATTCCCGGTAGGGTAGGTAAAGATGGTTTGCAGTCGGTTTATGGTGTTTTCCTGGGGTCTTAGGCGACCCCTGTGAAAGGGTCATTCGACCCCCAAAGGGGTCCCGACCCCCAGGCTGAGAACGCTAGTCTAAGCACTGGATTGAATCAAGAAAAGAAGCTGCCCCCCGCCAATGAAATTCTTCCCCTGCAGCTCTGGGAGGAACAAAACACTCGAAAGCAGTTTCCCAACTTTGGGAAGAGCATAAAAGGCGCTACTAGGAGCTACAAGGAGGGCTTTCAAAAAGGTAATGTGGAATTCAACCCATTATGTTTGCAGAGGCTCCAGATGCCTTTTGTATTGGTCCCTTTAAGCCACAGGATTCACAATGTCTTTTTTTTTAATCCAGTGTTGAATGAGTGCCCACCTACTAAAAGAAGGTGAAAGTCCAAAATCTTTTAAATGGCAGTATTCTTTCCAAAGGAATTTGTCTTGTTAAAAAGTACTGAGTGGCTGCTGCTATTCAGTAACGTTTTGATTTAGAAAATTTTAATTTCAATGTAAAATCATTTCTGCTATGCATACCACATCACCAGCAATATTTTATTCCTTATTTTTGCACACTTTCTTACACTTTTTATTTAAAAACTCCCAGAAATCAGCTGCACTAAATGTAGATGAGTGCAGAAAAAGCCTAAGGAGAAAGGGAAGGAGAAAGCAGAGTTATAGATAAGATTGATGATGATGATGATGACGACGACAACAACAACAACAACAACAATAATAATAATAATAAACTGATGGTGGTGGCTTGGCTGTTGTGATTTTGTAGGGTGGTCTGTTCTTTTGTGATGCTTGCCTAATTATATTTCAGACACCGAATTGCTTTTTCCATTGCTCATGATCCCATAACTGTGATGAACTCTAGAAAGATTTTTGAAAGGAAAAAAATCCCCTACATTGCTCGACTTCTCCCTAGTGATTTTGCTTGGGTTCACTGTTTTATTGCTGCCAGGGTTGGCTATTCACTGCAGGTGACAGGACTTAACAACTTTGGCTTATCTTGGAAAAAAAAACTAAGTAGGGTCAATCCTTTTTAGTAATTGGTTGGTAGAACACTGGGAAACTTCAGGGCTGTAGGCTATAATTTATTGGTTAAATTTATTTGCTTCCCATCTCACCATGGGACTACTCTGGACAGCCTGCAACAGTAAAATGGGGAAATTAATTTTAAAATGTAAACATAACAATAGCAAAGCAACGAAACAAGAAAAACAAACATAGAAAATGCAACGATATGAATTTAAAAAGATAGGTGGAGGGAAGCAGGAAACAGCAGGTTGGGCGGAGTGGGGTCAGCTAATTAGTAGCTGCCTCCAGTGTGGTACTCTTATTGAGTCCTCTCTTAAGTTGAGCACCCACTCTCTTATATACTGATGCATCCCAAGACTTCTTCATTGGTTGTGAATATTCTCAATTTGAAGATAAATATGGCTCTTGTGGTTTTCAGCAAATTGCAATGTTTGCCTTTCCCTTTTTACACTGTCCTGCTCCATTTTCCAACAGCAGTGGCATTATTACAGCTTGTTCAGAGATTTCATGCCTGCATCAGTAAAATCTACCAGGGTTGGATAGACTACATTTGTTCTTGATAGTTGCGAAGTCGTGTTCGATCCATCGCGACCCCATGGACAATGTTCCTCCACGCCTTCCTATCCTCTACCATCGCCCAGAGTCCATTTAAGCTCGCACCGACTGCTTCAGTGACTCCATCCAGCCACCTCATCCTCTGTCGCCCCCTTCTT
>JANHFQ010006436.1:179169-189192 GCA_032468035.1 Aparallactus werneri | reverse complement strand
TATTATTATTATTATTATTATTATTATTATTATTATTATTATTATTATTATTATTAAATTCAGGACTCAGTTAGCTTTGGAAAATGCAAATAATTGTATAAATATGTCTTTACGAGCTAACCTAGATGATTATTAGCCCACTGAAGTAAGCAGAGGGAGCAAGCATTATGAGTTCTGCCTTTCTCACCACAACCAACTGTGTTTTTGTGCTGGAAATGTATTGAGTTTGGTTTGTACAATACACAAAGACTTTAATCCAGATTTAACAATGCACAATTGCACTGCTGACCAACAGGATATTTTTTTTAAAAAAATCTATATTTTATCTATACTAGTAATAAGGCTGCAGAGTGGCCTAGTGGTTAAGACTCTGGGCTTGTTGACCAAAAGATTGGCAATTCAAAACTCAAGTACCATGTGATTGGATGATCTCCCATTACTTGCTCTAGCTCCTGTCCATAGCAGTTCGAAAGCATGCAAATGCAAATAGATCAATAGGTACCACTTTGGTGGGATGGTAACAGCTGTCCAGGTACCTCGGCATATAGTCATGCTGGCCACATAACCATGGAAAATATAATTGGACAATGCTGGCTCCCTTGGCCAAGAGACAGAGATGAGCACTGCCCCAAGAGTTAGACACAACTGGTAAGGGGACAACAACTTGGAGTTCCCAAGGGTACCCAATCTCATACTAATCCAATCCCATTTAAGGTACCTTTAGCCTATATTGTCAATACAACCGTTTGGTTTACTGACTAAAAACCATGGTTGGCTGGGTTTGTACAATTACTAAGCCAGAAATTGTGGTCCATAATGGCTGCATTTACAAAACACATCAGGTGACAGACCAACCACACTAGGGATAAGTGCAGGATGTAAATCCAGTCACTGCAGAAGAAACTTACTTTCAGGGTTGGGATTCGGTCGGTTCAAGCCGGTTCAGGCGAACCGGATGTTAATTTTACATCTGGTTCGCCAAAACGGTAGTTAGAACAACTGGCTGGCCCCGTCCTGCCCCTCCCATCCCTCCCACGAGTCTCCACGCTGCCTGTTTTGGATCCCAGAGACTGCGGGGAGGCTCGGGGGGGAGAAAAATGGGCCTACTGGAAGTCCCGGAAGTCACAAAACGGGCCTGTTTCCAGCTTCCAGATGACCTCCGGATCCTGGGGAGGCCTTTTTCGCCCTCCTAGAGGCTCAAGGAAAGCCACTGGAGCACAGGGAGGGTGAAAATGCCTCCCCACCAGGAGCAGTGGTGGGATTCAAAAATTTCTGCTACCTACTCTGTGGGTGTGGCTTGGTGGGTGTGGCTATGCGGGCAGCCAATCAGAGATGGTATTTGCTGGGGTTGGCCAATCAGAGGTGGCATTTTCCGGTTCTCAAAATTATCACTACCGGTTTTCGGGAACCTGTCGGAACTGGCTGAATACCACCTCTGTGCAGGAGGCTGACTAGGCCATGCCCACCATGGCCACACCCATTTCAGCACCCGGGCAAAGAACCGGTTGTGGAAATTTTTGAATCCCACCCCTGCTTGCTTTCACATTGCAGCTGCATCTGCTCCAACAAGAGAGAGGTATTTTTTTTAATGAGCAATGAATACAAGAGTCGTGATTAGAGAGGAAGGGAAGAAACCCAGATGAAGGAACCTGTTTTCTAGAACAAACGAAGCAAAGGAAAGCTGCTTCTCTTCCCTGCCGTTCCATGATTAATAGATTCTGTGATTCATCTTCATAATCGGCTGATGATCAAAATTACCCACCTCCAGCCAGCACACCATCTCATAAACATTCCCTGGAAGCTTCGCTCAGAAATTCTGTCACCTGCTGTGATAATGAAGAGTGACTTGGTTAGAAAACAGCATCTTCTTACACTAAGATACCATATATCTGTTTCCCACAGGGCTGGGCTGGCCTCATCAATATGGCAAAACAGCATGACGTGGAAACACAACAAGTAAAGGAAGCAGAATTCTACAGTGTGGTATTGCCAGATTTCCAGTATGGCATATGGTCCTCCAATGGTCCAGGAAAGGAGGCAGAATAACACAGTTGGAAAGGACCTAGGAGGACTTCTAGTTCAACCCCCTGCTCAGGCAGGAAATCCTATATCATTTCAGACAAATGGTGGTCCAGTCTCTTCTTAAAAACCTCCAGTGTTGGAGCACCCATGATTTCTGGAGGCAGGTTGTTCCACTGATTACAGATTCACAGATTGACAGAGTTGGAAGGGACCTTGCAGGTCATCTAGTCCAACTCACTGTAACAGCATTGCCAAAAAAGCATTGAGAGTTGTTAATTTAATTTTGCAAAGCTTCTTCTCTGATAATGCTGTACTTCTAAGCAGGGCCTACAAAACCTTTGCCAGACCAATCCTTGAATACAGCTCATCTGTCTGGAATCCACACTGTATATTGGACATCAACACAATCGAGCGAGTCCAGAGGTATTTCCCAAGAAGAGTAATTCACTCCTCAACCCACAACAGAAAACCTTACACCACCAGGCTAGAAATTCTGGGCTTAGACAATCTGGAACTACGCCACCTGCGGTCTGACCTAAGCATAGTACATAAAATTGGCCACTTCAACGTCCTACCTGTCAATGACTTCTTCAGTTTCAACCACAATAACACGCGAGCAAACAACAGATACAAACTCAGAGTAAACCACTCCAAACTCAATTGCAGAAAATATGACTTCAGCAACAGAGTGATCAATGCCTGGAATATTCTACCCAATTCCATTGTTACATCCTCAAACCCTCAGAGCTTCAAACTCAAACTGTCTACTGTGGACCTCAACCCATTCCTAAGAGGTTTGTAAGGGGGGCGTGCACAAGTGCACCAAAGTGTCTACCATCCCTGTCTTACTGTCTCTGTTTACCTGTACACACTTTATTTATTCATGTTTATAGTTATACCTATACCTGTTATCTTGTACATGTTTGATAAATAAATAAAATAAAATAAAAATAAAAATGAAGTGTGGGAACAAATAGCTCCTTCTTACAAGATTTAACATGGCAGGTACATTTTAGATAAAGCAAGTGGTTGTATAAGTACCCAAGTGTTGTAGAATTTCTGTGACTTTTATTAAACATAGAAAGAATCCATCAGTGTGGCTGTGTTTAGAGGTGATTTCAAATTGTCTACTTTTGTTTTCACATGTAAGCAGTGATGGGATTAAAAAAAATTGCTACCTACTTTGTGGGCATGGCTTTGCGGGCATTGCTTAGTGGGAATGGCTTAGTGGGCATGGCTTAGTGGGTGTGAATAGGTGGTCGGTTTTTGAAAAAAAAAATTTTTTTAATAATTTTTTTTTAAAAATGGGCCCTCCCACTTGCCTGCAGGCTATAGCTACCTTTATTCACTCTGTTTGCAGCATGGCTGAGGGCCCAGTAGCAAAAAAATAAAAGAATAAAAAATTAAAAAAATTATTTTAAATTCTGGGCCATCCCACTTGTCTGCCAGCTATAGCTTTTTTTTAAAAATAAATTTTTATTAAGTTTATGTAGATAGAAAAAACCCACAAACCATACATCCAAAAAACCCCTGACAATTAAACATATAACAAATAAACAAACTTTGGATACATACATGCAAGCTTTTTAGGATCTAAATGCCATCTATAAAAACATCTTGTAAAATTTTTCCCTTAAGTTTTGGGCTTAAGTAAATTTTACATTTGTAACCCAAATCTTTTCCCAAGTATCCAACATTATTGGCTCTTGAAAGTTCTGAGCCCACTTGATCATACAATCTTTAACCAATTCTGTTTCAGAGTCTATTTCTATCAAAGCATTATATATCCTTTTTATATGCGCCTGACCTTGGTCTCAAATTTGAATCATCAGATTTTCGTCTATTTCTGATATTCCAACTTTTTGTTCCTCCTTCCATCTAGCTTGTAACTGACCATATTGAAACCATGTTTGAATTATCTTTTCCTCCTTTAGAGTATTTAATGATTTTAATTGCCATATATTCCCTTCTTTTTTGAGAAGTTGCTTATAAGGGATGATATCCTGTTTTTGCTCCACACTTATACTTTCTATCATATGTCTAGGTACTGCCCATAGTGGTATTTTAATACTTAGTTTACAATAATATTTTTCCATACTCTTAGCAAAGCACTTCTTAATATATGGGCTTTAAAAAAACTATCCACCATTTTTCCATATAATAAATATGCATGCCATCCATATAATAAGTCATACCCTTCAAGATTCCACAGTCTTTGTTCTGTCAAGTTAAACCAATGGCTCAAAGCTACTAAAGTTACAGCTTCATAATACAGTTTTAAATTAGGCATTTTGAGGCCACCCTTTCCCCTCAGATCCTGCATTATCTTCAATTTAACTTGTGGTCTCTTCCCTGCCCATATAAATGTATTAATACCTTTCTGCCAATCATTTAAGTTAAGATCTTTTTAAAGTATTGGGATTATTTAAAAAAGAAATAAGAACTTAGGTAGTATATTCATTTTCACAGCTGCAATCCTTTCCAATAGACAGTTGTAATTTCTGCCAGTTTTCAATATCTTTCTGTGTCTTGTGCCATAACGCTTCATAATTATTCTTAAATAGTTTTCTATTTGATGCTGTAATATATACTCCCAGATACTTAACTTTTTTAACAACTTCAAAATTGCAGCTCTTGTTTTTGAGATAGTGTCATATTTTTGGTTATTATTTTTGTCTTATTTCTATTTACATTAAATCCCGCAACTTGGCCATATTGCTGTATTATTTCCATTATTTCCTTAATTGATTGAGTTGGTTGAGTCACAGTAATCACCACATCATCTGCAAATGCTCTTAACTTGTAATCTTGTTGCCTTATCTTAATTCCCTTTATTTAAGTCCCGTATTTTAATCAATAATATTTTTAGTGTAAGAATGAACAAAAGTGGCGATAAAGGACACCCCTGTCTTGTCCCATTTTGAATTTTACAGTTATCTATTAAACTACCATTAACTGTTATTTGTGCTGTTTGTTCTTGATAAATTACTTTAATTGATTGTAAAAAATGAACCCCAAACTCCATCTTTACCTTTACCTTTACCTTTAGCATAAATTTCCAATTCACTTGATCAAATGCTTTCTCTGCATCCAAAAATATCAATGCAGCTGGTATTTGATTATTCCTCTCTAAATACTCCAGCAGGTTAAGAATCTGTCTAACATTATATTTCATCTGTCTGCCACTTATAAAACCTGATTGGTCATTATGTATTATTTGTTGTACTATCTGCATTAATCTATTTGCAATTACTTTTGCAAATATTTTATAATCTGTATTTAAAAGTGAAATTGGTCTATAATTTTTTGGCTGTGTAAAGTCTTGATCCTCTTTCAGTATTAATGTAATAAAAGCTCTCTTCCATGTAGGTGGTACTTGTCCTCCACCCTATATTGACCTAAACAGCTCTGTAAGAGGTCCTACCATTTCTGTTTGTAAATTCTTATAAAAGGTAGCTGTTAAGCCATCTGTACCTGGGGCTTTACTAGTTTTTAACTGTTTAATTGCTTGACTAATTTCTTCAGAAGTTATTAATTGATTCATACCTTCTTTTTGCTCCTGTGTAAGTTTAGGAATTTTAACTATTTGTAAATATTTGTCTTTATCTGTATCTAGAACTGTATTATCCACATATAACTTTGAATAAAATTCTATAAATGCTTTTAAAATAAATTTTTGCTGAAACTCCTCCTTCCCATTGTATTTTACTTTTTCTATATTTCGTGACTTTTGCTTTTTCCTTAATACATAAGCTAACCATCTACCTGGTTTATTTGCATTATAAAAAGTATTGTGTTTAGCATAACTTAGATTAGTAGCTACTTGATCTGCAATTAACATACTAAACTGCCCCCTTAATAGGTTTAATGCATCTTTAATCTTTCTATCAGTCGGGTTTAAAATTAGCAATTCCTCTTTTCTTTTAATTTCTTCTTCCAATTCTTTCCTTTTTTGTTCTTTTTTACGTCTATGTCTGCTATTCATACTAATCAAAATACCTGCCACATAAGCTTTGCCTGCATCCCACAACAATTCCATTGGTGTACCCTTTTTAGCATTAAAAACAAAAAACTCCTTCATTTATTTTTTACATTCCAATACATTCTCTTCATATCTAAACAAATGTTCATTTAACCTCCACAATTTTCTTTCTCTTTTTCCGGAAAATAGCTCCAACCATACAAGATTATGATCTGATAAATTTCTCGGACAGATCTTAGTCTTCACCCTAAAAAACAAATCATTAGTAATCAGAATAAAATCAATTCTAGAAAAAGACTGGTCCCTGTCTGAAAAAAAGTAAAATCCCTCTCCTCTTTGTTTTGATCTCTTCAAACGTCTCGTAATTCAAAATCATCCATCATATCAAAAAACGATTTAGGTAATCTACCTCTTTGGGTAGATTGTTTAAGTCCCTTTTTGTCTTTTTGTGTGTCCACTACTCCATTCCAATCACCTATCAAAATACATGATTTGTAATCCCATTGGGCTATTTTATTATATAAAAAATTATAGAATTTATCTTGATGTTGATTCGGAGCATACACTCCAACAAGTAAAAGTTTTTGTTCTTCTATTAAAAGTTCAGTTATAAAATATCTTCCTTGAGGGTCTGCTTCTATTTGTTTAGCTGATAGTTCTTTCTTTATATATATATATAAAACTACTCCATTCTTCTTCTCTGTTGCCGATGCATTAAAATATGTTCCCAGTTTAGAGTTAATTAAGTATTTTTGATCCTTTAGTCTGATATGAGTCTCTTGCAAACATATTACATCATTTTTATATTGTTTCAAATACTGAAATACTTTCTTTTTTGTGGAGAATTTAAACCATTGACATTCCAGGACAAAAATTTAGTTCCCATTTCTGGCTGCTTGAAGCTTGTGGAGCGTTTCCTGGAGATCCATATGTACTGGTCTTTTCGGTCTTGCTCCTCCCACTGCTTCAGTCTTGGCACCTTGTTGCTCCTGTAATTTAAATTGTTGATCTTGTATTTCTTGCTCTTTTCTTCTACTTTGTGCTCGTGTCATTCTTTTATCTTTCGGTGAGGTTGAAACCAAGGATTGAATCTCTCCTTCATATAGAATCTTTTCCTGTAATGTTAAAGTCATTCCCTGTGTTTGTAGTTGTTTTTCAGCTTGTGCTTTCTCTTGTTCCTCTCTAGTCACCACTACTCCCACAGGAACATCCCATCTAAAAGGAATTTGTCACTTCTTCAGCTCATCCACCACAAAATTAAATTCCTTTCTCTGTCTTAACATTTTAGAGGGAATCTCCTTCAATATCACAATATCTTGCCCTTCCACTTGAAATTTGTTTCTGAAAAATTCTTGTAAAATTTCGTTTCTAATCATTCTCTTAGAAAAGTATATCACAATGTCTCTTGGCAGGTTCCTTTGTCTAGCAAATGACGAATTAACTCGAAATACCTTGTCAATCTCTCTAATCAAATCTTCTTGTTGCCATCCAATTATAGGTGCAAAGGCATCCGCCAGCAATTCTCTCAATTTTTCTTGTTTATTCTCTTTTAGACCTCTTATTCTAAGTGCAAATTCCATTTCTCTATATTGTGTCATTGCCAATTCATCTTCAATCTTGTCAGTTTTATTTTCAAGCTTCAAATTATCTTGGCTAATTTCTTCCACTCTTTCATCCAATTTCTCAATATGCTTTGCCAATCCTTGAAATGCATCTATAATATCCTCTCTTATATGTTGATTCCTGAGCAGCAGCATCTCTTTCATTTCTTCCATCTCATCTCTCAGGGTATTATTTTTAGCAATTTTTTGATCAAACTTGTCATCCAGCCTCTGTTCCATTTCCCGCATACAGGTTTTAAAACTTTCTAACATATTATCTTGCATCATTTGTAAATCCTTTTGTGTTACTTGTGGTTGAGAAGGGGGAGGAAGTAGTGTTTGTAAAGAAGAGAGTTGGACTGGTGACGCTCCTGCACTTTTTGATGCAGTAGCCTTTACCTTGGATGCCATCTCAAATTACAAAGTTTCCAATCTTTTTTTTCAGCCACTAGATGTCACCACCAAAATTCTTTCTTTCTTTTTTTTAAAAAAATCAGAAATAAACAAAAAAATATTTAAGGCTCCTTTTTCCTTTAGAGATTTAAGTCTTTTAGAAATTTATTCTGAATTTTTATCTTGTTCCTTGATTTTTTAAGGTATTTTTACGAATTTTTAAGCCAGTCCAATACACACTTTCACTTTTCAAACTTTCTCAGGTCTATTCAGACACCATTTTTAGACACCTCTAACACAGATTTTTCTTAACAATCATAAATCTTTTATAGTTCTTTGGAGTTAGATTGGTAATACTTGCAATTTTTGGTCTCCTGGTCCGTTCCGCTTGCTTATTTTCTTTCCGATTTTTCCCCAAACAGCAGGAGTGGTTCGGTCACTTTTCCCTGCCAAAGCAGGAGGATCACAGGTCCCGGAGTCTTTCCTGGGCTATGAGGGAGCTCCCACCCTTCGAGATCCAGCAAACTTGCCTGGATCTCTTGAGGAGCTCTACCTCCAACCCAAAATGCTCTCTCTTCCCTCTACTCCCGAGGGAAGAGTTTAAAAACTACCCTCTACTCCCGAGGGAAGAGTTTAAAAACTACGAATACAGCCGATTTACACTGTATTCACGATTTAACGGAGATCTGGATTGGCGCTCGTACAGGAGCGCCCACAGCGGCCGATTGCCACTCGGAAACTGCCGCAACCACCTCCTTTGAGTGTAATATTTTTGTAAGAATCAGCCGAGAGACCATGTTGTGGTGCTTTCTTTTTGAGTTTTGATGAAGACAGTCCAAAAACAAATCTTTCCTGTAAAGTACTGATTCATGTGTTAGTTGTTAGTAGTAGGTTTAAACAGTTGATCACTTTGGGGCACAAATTATTTGGCTTTCTACAATGATGTGACATAAACTTGACCTCAAAGATGAATAAATATGATCATCTGAAAGTATTGCCTGGCTGAAATAAGCAAGAGTTCCAAAATGATAATAACTTAAATCACATTCTAATAGGTAGCTTTAAAAAATGAAGACAACCCAACACTGTACAAACTGCAAAATTCTGGATTAAATATAAAGGATAGAAAGAGGATAAAGAATACTCTATCAATAGGAGAACATTTGATCAGTTGTGAGTTGTCCTGAAAAGAAACAGGATGCAAAAATAAAGTAGAACGCTTACATATAGATGATATGAAGAGAACATAACAGAGAAGAAATATAGAAAAACATTTGATATAATGATCCTACTATAAAAGGATGCAGCTAATTTATATCTCATGAAGCCTTCCACACCTCTGAAAGAGTAGGTAGAGAAGTAGATGATCTGGTGTTGAGAGACACTGCCACACTGCAACCAATAAACCTGGGGGGAAAGTTCACACTGCGAAAGATGTTTGTTTAGTTGTATCAGGATTTATAAAATAAAACAAAATCTACAGGTTTTTCGTAGCACTTATTATTTGATGGTAGGGCCATGCTCAGAAAATTTGCAGCTCTAGAGTTATAATACCATGCCATAATTTGCAAAATTGTACTTCCTCAGTAATCCTTATCTTCAGTTCTGCCTGTTCTTCAGCCAGTGTCAATTTGATGTTGCTGCTGCTAAATTCTGGGCAAAGAATGGAAGCTAGGCCAGAGTGACTTCTAACAGCTCTTTATTCAAGACTTCCTGAGAGGCAGAAGTAACTGTAACTCACTCTCTGGCTGGCAGGGCCCGTTTTATAGGTTGTCTGCTCAGCCAGACAACCAATGAGGAGAAAGTATCTTCCCACTCCAGCAGAGGACCTGAGTGAGAACTTCGGTCTGAAAGAACTGAAACTATGTATACTGTATATAATACATAACAGCTGCATCTTTCATATCCCAAATCCTGACTTTGTTTATCCCCTACTCATGGTTCCACTTAAATAATATGAATGAAAGGACTGGCCTTTGTTAATCTTCTGGAACAATTCATAATAGCTTTCTGATCTTTGGTGGC